>DWHO01000076.1:0-28709 GCA_018247575.1 Eurytides lysithous rurik | reverse complement strand
GCCCCTTGCTCTCACGGTTTTGGAGAAATCAAGTGTTGCTATTTGCAAAAATTTTTGGCCCACCCTATATTAATTACATAAATCTGTTATTGCAGTAATAATATCAGTGGAACAATTGCATTATTTCGCATACTTAAGGTTTCAATCCACACGGCGCAATGTTGTTACCTTACACGCACAGAATAATTCCGGCAATCTTACCAAATGAAAATTAAGAGTAAGAATTCGTCATGACACTTCTCCTAAAGTAAGTGTTTGTTGTTTTGCAAGCGTATGTCTATTATGTATACTATATTATGACAAACGTCATTCTACATAAAACATAAGACACCTCACTTCTATACTTTATTAAAGTGCTTTTAGGCTATGCGACTTCTTCTTTATCATACCAAACCCGCGGAAATACTAAGTTTCAACAAGTTGAATAGGTCCTGCAAATGCAGGAACACGCATGTTGCTAGCTACTCATATTTATTTATATTCATAGGTAATTTGGCAAAATACATGCAAATTCAGGATGTTGCGAATTCGCTCGTGTGCATTATTACGGATATTCGTTCTTCGTTCGTTCTTCAACAATACGCGATTTTTTAAAATGAAGAAGACTTTGGATACAACAGACATGAATCTGAAAAGGTGATTATATCGCAATTTAAATATTATAACAGACGAATTCCTCTACCATTGAAGTTCAGAGCTGAGGATGCCTGAAAGTCTGCAAAGGAATGACAGTATAGGTAAAACAAAAACGTTTTACAGTAAGATCTTTTGTTATAGGCACATTTTGATCGAAGAATTTTAGAGATGTACAAATCGATTAAAACCGTTTTGGCTGTGTATCTCCTGAAACGAGCTAGTGTCAAACATTATTTGTTTCTTTTTCCGAAAAATAGCTAGCTTCCTCACACATAGTTACACAGCTTCATGTTTGTTCTGCACATTGTTCCAACTACCGAAATAATCGGTGGCGCATAATAACATGGGTGACAGACATGAACTTTGAAGAAAGACTGTCCTGAGGGGTGTCCCGCCTTCCATAGCGTGAATGGCGATTTAGCATTAATGATCACATCGTATGAATAAAATTAACGATTACGCTACAGTACGAATTACTTTTATAATATATAACTTATAAAGATTTAATCACTTGGTTTCCGTTAATTTTTTCCCAGTATAAGGAGTACTATTTTAAGTGGTTTGACACGTGGATTATTAAGATCCGAGTGGATTTTCTGTATTATGTTATACCGTTTGTTGGTTCTCTGGGTAAGGTCCAGTCCAGTTAAGAGGTGAAACCGATGTTTACGGCACAGAGATCATATGATAATGGTGTGGAAGAAATATCCTTACGGGAGGTAGCTGTTTGTTCGGAATTATCTTTATGGCAAATCGTACGTCAAAGGTTCGATCGAACGTCGAATCAAAGATTAATAGATATTAGTTTTTATTTAATATCACCAGAAGTGAACGCCTAAATGTGTCTGTGATAAAGACTATGAAAATGTAGTAAAAACGAGTAATAATTCATACACACCCTTGGCTTAGCTATTCTTTTAATTTGCTCGATCTCACCGTCGCTCACTACATCGTAGAAGATGAAGACATCGGGTGCAATATATTTTTGCTCCATCTTTATAGGTGCCAACTTAAGGAACGGATGGTTTTTCGTCAGGTAGGTACACTTCAACCTTTTAAATTAATAAAGACTTTGTATTAAATACAAATAAACATAAATTATGGTGGTATAACTTTAACTTTTTATTTTGAATTACTACTATTATTATATAATTAATGAATCATAATCCCATAGTTAATCTGTGAGCACATATCATAACGTCGTAAAGTTTAAAGTCTCCCTGATGAGCCGTTTGGCCTAGTTGCTAAGCTATTGGCTTCGGCGTCGCAAGTCCTGAGTTCGATTCCATATTTGTATGACCTACAGGTGATTGATCTGGTTCTTAAATTTATGTATGTAAAAGGCCCTTATAACACAAGGTATTTCTGCCTTACAATAGAAGCAGCTGTTTATTTTTAAAGATTGAAGTGGATTAAAAAAAATAGTCTATCTATTCTATAATTAAATTAGAAACATAAATACTTATTAACATAATTTTTATTTAAATATTTTTTTAATAAATTCTTTTAACTATTTATACAGCTAAAGGATCTTAAAGCTTAAAGGAACTTAAAATTAAGAGCGTACGTTATTTCCTTCCAGGATGGAAGGCTACTCTATACTACATCGTTTTGCAGAAGTGTTTTCGAAAATTTAGCTTATTTAATTACATTAAGTAATCACTAATTTTAAAGATTTACGTAGAAAATACGTGGATATTTTGGCTAGATAGGATTCGAACAGATATTGAATAGTTTATTCATAGTAGTAACTTCTGATAAGTATAACGCAGAGATAGTGGACATGGTATCAAATAAAATACTCACTTTTTATCTATTTCACTCGAAATCTCGATGTCGCCGCGGCAAAGGGCTTCATATGTTGCTTTGTAGTCGACTATGTTCAAATTAGATGTCTGTGATAGATCCTCGTTCTTATTCCCACCACCACCAGCTTCCTATATTGCGAAATATTTAAATTTTTCAACCTAGTGATACTACACAGAATTTTAAAAATCCGCCTCGTCCGGCTATAACTTCAGCCGGAAGTTGCCAACAAAGTTATACTAACACATTACTTCTTGGTCGTTAAATAACAAAATCTAATGACAAATAAACAACAAATAATCTAATAAAACTTAATAAAATCATTTCAATGAAAACTGCTAACAAAAATGTTAAGTCAGTCCGATAGATCAATAATAGTGAAATCTCATAAAAATTTAATGAAAGGAAATTAAAATATTATTTATATACTATTCATACACTACGCTGTGTAACAGCTGAATTTTAAGTTCATTATAACTACCAATATACTGACGTAGTGCTCTTGAAAGATCAATAACGTTGCCACTATTTTCCTACTGCAAGCACTGATATCTCAGATGTTTGGCATTCGTAATACCTTGATCAAGTGAACAAATGTCCTGAACCAACTTGTTTTCGATACTATCTGTTTTTATTACAAATTAGCGCCAATATACTGAAATTTTTTATATCACACTACCAGTATATTACATATACGAGTACAATGTTACAGTAGCTTTATATTATATAGTTTTTACAAGCCCTTTGTATATTAGTAACTGTATATTATTGATTTAAAAAGAAATGTCGCCACAGTACACTAAATGACGTCATACAGTACTCAGGGTGACATAGAACGCACCCTTTAATTTATTGCCCAGACCATTTCACTTACTTCTTTTCGTCGTTTTTCAAGCTCTTTTTCTTCAATAGCCTTCTGGTATTTTTTCTCGTTCACAATTGCATTTGGGTGTACCGGATCCAGTACTAGCAGTTTCTTAGTCCATTCTAGCGCTGTTTCAAAATCTTCTGCGTGAAATAAAAGTTAAAGAATTTAATAGACATAACATTTTATTGGCTATAAAAAAGTAAAACTTCGTATAATAATGAGTTTAACACGAGGCATCGTTTTAAATATATATTTTAAATTACGCAAACAATAGATAGATTATTATTCGGTGGCTGGTTCTTAACACAACTAAGAACGAGCAATCTCTGTCCAAGTTCAACTACTGGCACCAATAAATATCGCATTCTTGTTGTTGATCAACGCAACTTGCACAGAAAAGAAAGAATAAAAGAAACATGTCAGACCACCCCCTTTAAATCTGATAACTATAGATTACTAAGTAAGTCGTATTCTCGCCAGCTGGTTTTCACAGACCAGACATTTTCCAAATTTACTTACCTAACATATAATGGAGGTAGCTTATGTAATCGAGAATATTGCTCTCCGCGACCTTATAAAGATTATCTCCTGTCTTGAACTTGCGCAGGGATTCCATCATCCAATGCAGTGAGTTGCGATAGTCCTTCTCGTTGTAGAGAATGCGTCCTAGCTCAAAGCAGTCGCTGGCGGTCATCGGTGTTCTGGCGTACGAGGAGATGGTAAATAAAATGGCATTTATAGTGACGAAAAATCAATCAATTTTTGTATAATAACACTAGCCTTAGAATAATAAAAATCGTGAAATTATTCTAAAATGACGTTATTTTATACTACACACACAAAGTCAAACCAAATGAGATACAAAAGCAAATATATTTATAATAAACATATAAATAAAACCATGAACACCACATTTATATTTCGATAAAAATTAAATAAAAATATTACTAATATACACTAGTATTATACGCATAAGCAATAACGATAATTATAAAAATTACAAAACAGCGTTAAAACCTTGAATTTGTTCACTTACGATATGGTCGAATCCATGCTTCCTCTGAAAAGTTAAAAATATCATAAATAAAATATATTTGTAGGCTTCACTTGAGATTAGTTTACATAAGATATAACTTTCATTGTTGAGCTTTAAACTTCGAACAGAGAATTCTCTAAAATCAAATGTATGTCAATGTTATTGTCACAGTTTACATCGGTTGGTAAAGTAAAGTATTTCCTTCCAAATCACAATTGATCTTACCTAGAAGTTACACTATTAAGTCGACCTTCAGAAAGTTCTCCTATGTCGAGGAGGTAAGTTTTTTGGAGGCGCGCGAGAGCTACAGCCGCCCCCTTGAGATCATCCAAAGTGGGATATAGTAAATCTGGTTGGTTTACAGTTAGATTTTTAATATAATCTGAAAATAAAAAATAGCATAACTGTGATCTACAGAGTTCAGAAAATATACGAATTGCGATTCAATTATTATATTAGCTGGTATTGTTATAATACACATAAGATATTACAGCTATTAATTATGTATGATTGAAGTTAAAGTCAATACAGGCGCTGAAATAAAAGAAAATTTATTTTACAAAGTGAAAATTGTTGTTAAATGAAACCATTTATATGATCGATAAGCTTACATATGCCGATTAAAACGTAACTTTAAAACTCAACCAGATAAAAATTGTATACTAAATTAAACACAAGAAAATCTATAAAACAGTCTGTATTAGAAATTTGTAAATTATAAATATCAATATAGAGATACTAAAATACTGTGTATTAACTTAATAGACGTGTTTTTGTCTTATGTATAATCGTAATTTATTTCAAATCAATATAAACAACAGTAAAATGTAGAAACAATACTAATCTAAATACTTTAAATGTCATATTCGTATCTCGCGTATATTAGCTTGCCTTAAAAAAGCCTGTACTCTTTATTCTCCTGTTCTTTCCACTTACTTAAACAATTTAAATTCCTGCGTGATTCTTCGCTGCCTTCAGGCTTACTGCTTGAAATCTGATAAGGCAGCGTAATCTCGTAAATTTTTAAAAACATTGTCCTTCAAACCAGTTCGCAAATTATTTAATTGTGGTAAAAAAAACTGGTAATGACATCCACATACGATAAAACATAATACTATCACGAAATATTTTTATTGATAATAAAATAAATATCTCGACGGTGGAAAGCAAAAACGTAGTATGTGACACATCGAGTATTTTTGTTAAATGGTGGTGTATATCTGGTGAATAACTTTGGTTTTGCTGGTTACAACGTTTATGCCTTTTAGCGTCAATGTTTTCTACGACATTCGATATTAACGGCGAATGAAATCTACGCAAATATTCGGTAGGATCGGAATATTTTCCGAGTTATTTCGTTAATACGGAATGACGTAGAACACATATTTATTTTTACACAAGTGTTATAATTATTTAAGTAACAATTACACCGAATACAGAGTAAATATTTATTATTGAAACGCGTCTGTTCACGTTAACTGTTTGCCTTTGTCAGTATTTGACCTCCGATAGATTACAATAAAAAAAATGGTTTTAAATGGTAGGACCATTTTGTAGATTTTTATGGCTGAGATTACTGGGAGATACGTAAGGCAGTATAAGGCCGAGCAGATTATTTGTCTGTATATTAACCTGAAAGTTTAAAAAGATTGCAAAAATAATATAATAGTGATTCTGTTTTTAATCTATTCTTCTACATAATACGAACAGTAAATAAGCCCTACAAAATATGCTAAGTGGACCGAAAGAATATTTAGTCCTTCTGCAAACGCAAGACAATAAAACAGTTTAAAAAAAATTACCCGTATCAACCACGATGCTGTTTCGAATAAAATCTAAATCCATTGTAAGTCTTTTAATAAGGCTGAAAGCGTTGATGGGATTCTCTAAATAGTCGCTAATATTTTGCATTGCCAAATCGTGTTCTTTCTTATATCTGTACAAATACCTAAAAAAAATTACAAAAACCATATAAGTTGCCACTTGTTCTACGGTTAAGGTGTAATGCAGAAACACAGCACTTCTCAACTTCAACAGAATTCAAAATTTGTAAAATTCACAGTGCTGTCATATAGAACAATGTAGCTTGATGCAATCTGATGTCCGTCATCGGGTTATATGTAAAAATTACTCATTAATAATGGAACATTTATGACTTGCTCGCGTTATTTTGCCTTATAAAAATTGCACAAGTTGATATTTCACAACTTTCGCAACGGTCACACAAACAGTCATAGGTAATCAATTATCTTAGAAATATATAAACAGAACTGGTAAAACATTTGTAACAATCACTTTTTTAAAACAACTAGTCTTGTCTCCTCCCTGGCGATATAATCATCAAAGTCTTCTACAAGCTTCTTTTGAGTATTCAACAGAGGCTTAATCTCGGAAACAGCTGAAAACAATTCTGCCAGCGCTTGCGACCATAAGCTTAATGTCATTATAAAGTAAATAATATACAGTAATGACTGGCAATGCATTTTTTTAATAGGGGCGTTCTGGAACAAAATGAAAAATATTCGCATTGATCAAAATTCATGATTGTGTTAAAAGTATTGAAATCGAGTTATTGACTTTCGTTTTCTGTAGACCTGATAATTTTAATCGTTGTCATAATTAACATCTACTATTTAAGTTGTAAAATACTAGACTACTACTATACTACTGTATATGTTTAGTCTTTATATAATGATTTTTATTTTATACCTTGAAGCTTAAATTGAGACTTTTTTAAAATTTCTGCGTGAGCAATACTATAACTACTAATAGGTTGTAATACTTAAAGTTTATTTACTAACCCTTAGATTAATAATAAAAGCTTATAAATAGACTGTTATATTATTTAAAAAAATCAAATGTTAGTAAATAAACCCTTTTTTTAACACTCGTTAATTTAAACGATATTGTTGTTTTGTGATATAAAATAAAACCAAAGAAAAATATTATAAATGTGTTTTTTTAAAACGTGACAGTAAATAAATACTTACATATAAATCAGAATCAGTTTTTCAAATTAACAAAGTAGTATGAATAGAAGAAACTGACACTCTCAGTTATAGTCACCTGCGGCAGAGTTCTTAACGCAAAAAAAGTGCCGTGCAGTGAGAGTTTTATTATGTAGTAGTTCTCTGTCTTTGGCTTATAGGGTGACTAAATATTTTTTGCGAAATGGAAAGTCCGTTTTGAAAATCCCCAAAATATACTGGGTATCACAACATTCTTCAATTGATGAAATGAGTACTGACGGTATCACCCGGGGTGGTTTGGGATTGTTCAAGAGTTTCTGATTAATCAAAATGCGTGGAATTTAATTATTTGACTCGCGTGTGGGATAATGATCACATTGTATTAAGACTTAATGCATTGTAACAATATTTTAAAAAAGCAACTGTTGAGTTTCTCACCGGAACTGCTTTTCAGGCCGGTGGTAGCGTCAATCCCTTGCCTTCCCAAAAATTTACAACGCATTTTCAACTCTTTAGATGATGATGGATTGCAGTCACCTCTAGGCTGGCTGATTCGAGCTTCGGGGGTGCCCCCATGATTCGTGCAGAATCTCAGCTGGTCGGTAAAAAACGGGATTGGCACTTGCGCCAATCCATCCCTGACCGCAGCAGCGGGTGGATAGGTGATAAACGGCGGCTGCTACACTGTGACGAATGTAGCAGCGGGTAATATCGTCTCACTGTGAGGCCGCGTTCCTGTTCGGCTCCAATAAGGGAGGGCCATTGTATCGAACCGCAGCAGCCCTCATAGGACGTTCGTGGAGCGGACGCACCTACGGTGAGATGATGTAGATGGAGTACCATCGTGGATGCGGTCTTTGGCAGCGCATTCGTTTAAACGACGCGCTAGACGGGCCACTAATCTACAATGGGTGTCATCTTGCGTATCGCGATGAAGTTTTGGTTTTGGAGCTGGCGTAACGTTTCAGCAATCTTCGATGTTTGCCGGCCGAGCGGCGACAATGGTGATGGTGGCCTGCTGCTCAGCCCTCAGGGTTGTGGAGGGCAGTTGTCGCTGTGGCAGTGGGATTGGTGCCGCAGTTGGAACAGCGGGTGAAAGCCGCACAAGCCGGACATTCCCGTCCTTCCCGTTTCATAGGGGCAGAAGAACCAATGGTGGCGTTCTGGGGCGGCGGAGGTGGCGAAATGGGAGTAGAGGCAGCGCGTGCCGCAGCCTGCAACTGGGCTGCCGCATTACTTTGCGTCCTCATCTTCTTCCTCCATCTTTTCTCGCGTAGGTCGCCAGGAACCCCCCTGAAGTCTTCAATGAAATCGCACCACTCGAACGAGTAGCTTAGCGTTGGTTGGGTGACCCACCTGTTGCTGCTGCTTCGAGGCATCAAAATGTTTCACCCATCCAGGTAGAGATTCCACCATAATCGGTGGATACTTTCGCCTCCTTACTAAGGAGGTGGGCGGGCGACACTCGCCGACGACTCTGGAAGGTTCGGAGTGGACGATAACAGCGCTGCTACGGCGCCAGTGTAGGTGGAGGGTGCAGGTGGTGGTAGTAGGGTTGCCGTCGAGGGACCGGGAATGAACTCTTCCTCAGGAAGGCTAACATTGCATATGATGTTGAGTCCATCCCGGTCTCACTGCGGGTCTCCCCTTCCTCCACCCGGCATGACGACGGATTATTACATACTTTTTATTTTTCTCAGGATTCAATTTTTAAATTAAATCAAACATCGTTGTAGGCCTTGGAGCAATTATTAAGAAGAGCGCATATCGAATTGATCGTTTTTTTAAGCAGTCACACTCTTTCATCAAATACACTTAGTAGTGCAATTGAAAGAGATGATATACTGCAATCCCAAGTGGATTTATAATGAAATGTATCATTCTAGTTAAGTAGAGATTGCCAGTATAATATCGACTGAAATGTCAATCAATTAAATATTTAATATGTTTATGTTTTATAATATTATAAATGAAAGACTAAAGACTTATAAATGACCCATGTCAAAAAAAGTGTGAAATCGAAATCGACCAAAGAAAAATATCGATATTTTAAGTTTCCGAATGAACTGCTTATTAATATTTATAAAAAAAAAATATTAACAAGCCCAAATTTTTTTCAAAATTTACCCCGGGATAACTTTGTCAGCAGTTTATCTTTTAACTTTTCCTTTGTTGTTGGTGGTCAACTTTTGACAAAATTCTTTCCAATGCCATTGAAGTTACAGAGCAGCACAAATGTTTAATGGCTTTTTTCTTCTATCGAGTACATTAGGCTAGAAGGCCTCTAGAGTTTATTATGACATTTCGATGTTTCAATGTTATTCTTGTTGAATCGATGGGTCTTTGTTTTGGTCGACTTAACGTCGATGTAAAACATCAATGCTTTTTCGCTTAAAATCTGAATAAAATACAATAATAGTTAAAAATAATATTTAACTTGGGATACAATGTGTTCGTAGTAGGACTCGATGCATAAAATAAAAATCATCGAAGTTATTCGATTTATCGATGCTCAATGTCAAATGTTTTTAAAATATCCGTGTATATCGCCCACCGCTACTGTGTCGATCATGCTTATTTATTTGAGGTTATGTTTTCGTGTACCTTTTATCCAAAAATTATTTAATTAAACATTTTTTGTGGAAACGAAAGTAATTCTTGTTATATTATAATTATATTAAGACTTACTATTCTTTCCATCGTTAAATCTGTCATTTTTAAATAAAAGAATAGTTTAAGATGTCGAATGTTAAGATAAAAGTTATAAGTCGAAATCCAGAGGATTATTTACGTTCTACTAAGCGTGATATTCACAAAGGTAAGACTTTTAAATCTATTTATTGATTTATTATTAAAGCCGAGAGCATAATTATTATTTTTGTTTAACACTTCATTTCAGTACCCAGAAACTATGATCCTAGCCTGCATCCATTAGAAGGTCCACGTGAATACGTTAGGGCAATGAACGCTGTGAAACTAGAGAGGGTGTTTGCCAAACCCTTTATTGGAAATCTGGATGGTCACAGAGATGGAGTTTCAAGCATGGCAAAGCATCCAAATAAACTTGCTGTGCTAGCTAGTGGAGCTTTTGACGGTGAAATTAGAGTTTGGGACTTAGCTATACGGAAATGTACTCGAAATTTTGTAGCTCACGAAGGGTGGGTTCGAGCTATAAACTATTCTCCAGATGGAGAGTCTTTTACAAGTGTTGGTGATGATAAGACAATAAAAACATGGAAATCCCAAATCCAATCATCTGATGATGAAGAACCAGTTAACACATTACTGAGCATGTCCCCAATCTCTGGTATTACATATCACAGAAATAAACCAATCTTTGCTACATGTGGTGAGCATTGTCAATTATGGGAGAATACAAGAAGTGAACCTATCAAAATATTTAAATGGGGAGTAGATAGTCTTCACCATGTTGCATTTAATCAGGTAATGTTATTATATTTTTAGCAATCAGATTGTTGATTGCTTCAAGCAACACATACTTTTTGGTTTCTAGTAACTAGAATAAAATATAAATAATATGATATCCTTTTGAATAGTTTTCTTAAAGGATTCATTTATTTATTTGATTTGTTATTTATTTATTAAATTAAAATATAACAATATATTTTTTGAGTAATCAAGATTTAGGAGCATAGGCATATAATTTTGACTGCTGTTAACTTGTGATATCAATATTAAAATGATCTAAATTATAGGTATATTGGTAATAAATATGTAGCAATAGACACTAAATAAAATTAAAAAATATATATGTTTATGGACTACCTGTTAATAATATTAATATGGCCATTTATTTTCCAGGTTGAATACAATTTATTAGCAAGCTGCGCAAGTGACAGAAGCATTATTCTTTATGACTGCCGAGAAACAGGCCCCCTCCGGAAAGTTGTTATGGAATTAAGATCAAATGCTCTTTCATGGAACCCGATGGAAGCTTTCATATTTACTGTTGCTAATGAAGACTATAAGTAAGTATACCTCAAATGTGTGGTAAAAGATACAAACACCATACCATATCCTACCATACCATATCCATATATGGTGTTTTAGTAACATAATGTTACCTTTTTAATTAATTAAATTGCTACAAATCTATATTTATACATGATTTAAAATTTTATGTTTATTTTTTTTTAAAATCATGTTGCTATATTTTTGGGAAGGGTTTGAAACACTTGTGCCTTTGGTTTTCACTATTATTTTTCAAAATTTCAGCCTGTACACATTTGATGTTAGAAAGCTTAACCAGCCTGTTAACATTCATATGGATCACACCTCCGCTGTAATAGATGTTGACTATTCACCAACTGGGAGAGAGTTTGTTGCTGGGAGTTACGACAAGACTGTGAGAATATTTGAGAGCCTAAAAGGGCATTCCAGGGATGTTTATCATACAAAACGAATGCAGAGGCTGACTTGTGTGAAGTGGTCTTTAGATAATAAATACATATTAACAGGTTCTGATGAAATGAATATTAGAATGTGGAAGGCAAGAGCATCCGAAAAGCTTGGTGTGGTAAGTGTTTCATGACAATTTTTTGGCAAACATGAGGTTGAATCCTTACACCCATGGAGTTAGTCACATAAGAGATTTAATTGATATCTTCCTTCAAGCCAATATTATGAAACTGCTTAGTATATCCTCACTGGCCTATTTATTAGTTACTGTAACTGCTGCATAAAACAACAATATAATAAGATACAAAGATGATTTCTTATAGATTCAAGCACATAAAATTTGATAACATGTTTTTTTTTTACCATAGCAAAACTCGTTTATTGCAAGCTATTAATAATTCACACATCTTAATATTTTTTGTTTAGTCATGTTTTTAATCGTCTAGCCATACTGTGATAAACAATCTTTTGTTTATCACAGTATGGTGTAGAAATTAAATGGTAGTAAACAGTATCTTAATTGACCCATAACAGTTTAACAAAGCCTTGTAAATTTTCAATACATTTTTCAGCTTAAACCTCGAGAGCGAACTGCACTGAATTATGCTGATGCATTAAAAGAAAAGTTTGGCAACCACCCCCAAGTCAAACGGATAGCCCGTCACCGACACGTACCGAAGCACATATTGAACGCTCAAAAGGAGCTCCGGATCATTCGGGAGAAATCAAAGAGGAAAGAAACGAATCGCCGGACGCACAGTAAACCGGGTAGCGTACCACACGTACCTGAACGCCAAAAACATATTGTTAAAGAAGATGAGTAAAAGTTGCGTTACCATTTTTATTCGTTTTTGTTTGCATCTATATTTTTTCAAATCAGGTAACAAGATTTCAATGAAGAGAAAGGGATCATTTCTAATTCGTTTAAATCATGATATAACTTTCAATTATTCGTTTCTAAGAAGAAACTCATAACATAAATGTTACTTAATTGGTAAGTCTGATTGGCAGTTTCGGAGTTGTACTTCATTTTGTTATCGTCTTTTTTAAGAGCACTGTCAGTTATTCTAACTCCAAGCAGATAAAAACAATGTTAATAATAATAATAACCCACAACACATCATACATTACATATTAGGTACATTCAAACACAGTAAACACTAAATCAACTGAAAAGAAAAAACAATAATGAAATAATGAGAAAAATAAATTGCGTTGCAATGGTGAGTCGACAAGATCATCTGCCCAGCATAATGCCGATCCCTTCAATGCAGTGGCCAGCGCTGGTATTCTGTCGAAACCGACTCGAGTGCAGCGCGTGGCAGTGGCAGAAAAGTAAACTTTGTAATAAAAGTCGCTTGAGTAAATTTACGTTTCTCTCCTAATATAGTAATTATAGTGATGCAGTTATGATCAAATATAACGAAATTGTGAAGCTATACCGAAGCATAAAATTTAAATATAATTATTTTAATATTTCTTAACCATTTTTAATGACATTTATTTATTTGATCAGTATATTATTTTTATCCGTTTTGGTGTTTTGGCAGATTCATGAAAAAAAAAATTAAAACAAAATATAGATGAGGTCATGGATTTAGCATTCCTTATAGGCGGTGGAATGTACTCCGGAATTTAGTTGCAGCTGATCTAAAACTACCCCCAAGGCATCGCGCACCTGTGTTGTTGCGGCTTGTGGTGGTAAATCTAGATATCGCCAATGCCTTCAAGTTTCTATATTGGGACGCCATAAGAAAGGGGTTATGTACCATTAAGTTTTTTTTGGGTTATGGAGTAGGCGGTATAGGAGCAAGCGGCTTACCTGGTGGTAAGTGATAACCGCTACCCATAGACATTCGCAACGTCGATTGCAAATGCATTTATGGTGGGAATTTTTAGGAAGAGCACACACATACAGCAGTGGGTGCTTCGGCGTGTCGTTACTACCCTCAAGAGTTCCCCCCTGTCTAATAAGGTATCACCGGCAATGCCCTATCTAATAAGGTATCATCGGGATAGGTACATTACTACTACATGTACTATGTACAAAGATGGTAAACAGATGAGGAGGGAGATCCAATGCGGAATACCACAGAGACCGATATCGAATCCGTTGCTGTGGAACGTTGCCTATAACGTAGTCCTGCACTTTAATTTGTACCAATGGAGCCACAGATCCAAGATCGACAAGTTGGGATTACAAGTAATCGCGTACAACCAAAATGTTGCTCTTCAAAGTGTGGCGCGGCAAGGTGCTATCCTATTTGTAACGGGGTCAAAAATCAGTGCGGGGAGAGAAGTCATGTGGAGAGTGCTGGGACTTCCAAGCAATTTTTCGAAAGCTTAGTTCTTCGGATCAAGAAGGTAACACAGGTTGCTGCATAATCTTCAGAGACTAATTGAAGAAATTCGCCGTCTCTATACAAGGATCGTACTATCCGTACAATTTCGTTTTATGGCGCACTCATATCGGCAAAACGGTTTGCTATTCGACGCTATAAATTCAAAATCTTCTCTTCTTGGGTCAACGATCTAGTACCGCGAGGATTCCAATCCCTTAAACTCCATCTAGCTATCGTAACAAATCTGATAACAACCGATCAGTGTATTAGTTTAACATTGACAAATAATTTCACTCGCAACGTATCTAGCGTATAATGTCTGATTTAATTTAAATATATTAATATATGCAAAGTAAACGGATCGAAGAAATAAAACTAAAAGTAATAAATAATCATCACTTTATTAAAGTTGTTCCTTACGTTACACACGTATCACTTTAGAACGCTATTGCACTGCGTTATAAATAAATAAACTAAGCAATTGTAGAGGTTTTTTGCCAATAGTTTTATAAGAGTATAATAAACACAATTCCTTTATCACACTAACCAGCAACTAGTGTGCTACATAGTGACATGCATTTTGTTCATCAAAGTTAATTAAACACAATCTTCCTCAAATTTGGACACAGCACATAGATAGTCTGTGGGTACAATGTACTTAAGGTAGTACATATACTATCCAGCTTGATTGACAGGTCTGCTGATACGATTTGGGAGGGTCATCAGTCGGATATCTATTCTGGAAACAACAGATTGAACTTATTAGAAATATAGTAAATATGCCTTTAATTGACTAAGTCAAATCAAGTCAAAATATTTTTATTCAAATAGGTCTTTACAAGCACTTATGAATCGTCATTTTTACATCTCACTTCGAGGAAGCTACCACCGGGTCGAAATGCAGTTCTGCTGACGAGAAACTCAACAGTTGCTCTTTTAAAATGTCGTTATAGTATTACCTTAATACAATACTTAATTTGATTTTAAGAGAATAAAAAAAAAGTGGTGACCAAAGGGATGCATCTACGAAGATTTAATATTGTCCGAATCTGTGTGTCGGGTCAATTGCCAGGGCGAGGTTGTAAACAGATCTCCTCACATGTTCCGTCCGCCAAGTGAGCCAAGCCTTTCGGCGTAATGGGTATTAAAATCACTGAGAATTACGATCACTGCTAAGAGAAGTTGAGTCGATCGGTTTTGACCCCTAAAATAGGTAGGGCATCCTGAGCATCCGCACTCTAAAAGTCTTGGAGGCATTGAGCATGGTCAGTGTTGGATTCTTTAAAATTGCTATTGTCGCTGCCCCCTCAGTTAATTACCTAGTTTAGTTATTTTACTAGCTGTATTTGGTAGGGTGGGGTGCCACCGACGGTCATTTACCGGGCAAAACGTGAAAGCACAAACACTTCCACTTAGGCTGTGATACTTAAAGTGATATCAATATAGAGTAGAGTTGCTGTGTGGCTACTATTAATATTAATCAAAGAAATTACTAGTTATTCAACCATTATTTAAATGTTCTTTTATATTTAATCTATCCAGTGTTTTACCATGAACAGAAGGTTGCACAAATTGAAACTGATGTAGATCATTAAGACTAAAATTTACATACAGAATGTCATGAGGTAAGACAGATTGGTCCAAGCCATTTTCAAGTACTTGAAGGATACAAAGTGTTTTTAAAGTAGGTGAGTAATCCAGTAGATGCAAGTCACTGTTGTCAATCAATCTCTCTGAATCATCCTGTGTATCTGAATTTTCTGCTGTTCGAAGGCTTGTATGTATAGATGGACTGCAAGTAATTAAAAAAAATTGTAATGTTTATATTACACTAAAATGTTATATTTATAAATAAATTTTGATAAATTATTGATATTATTAAAATTTCCCACCCTCTAAAAGGGTCAGACACATTGCAATTAATCTATTGTTTTTTCTGAATGTTTAAATAGAAAAGAAAGGCTAATTAATGAGATAAAAGTACCTTTTTCACACCTAAAATTTTATGATTAAATTAGATTTTAACTACAAAACTATAACATTTTCTGTAATATTTAAGATACCACTTTATATATAAGTGGTGTTTCAAAATATTTTTTTTTTTGGGATAGCATTCCAACACCATATTTATAAACAGTGATAGATTTACATAGTAAGGTACATTGTCTACTATTTTATGATTTCATAGTATGTTCAAATAAAGCTTGGTCAAGAAGGACAAGTACTCAATTTGGGCTAAAATGTCGTTTTGGCATTTGTTAACATTTAGTAAGAAGTGTTAATACATAGTTAATGCCTCTAATCAAATATCTCCTTTATTTTAAACATTGAATGACTATGTTAAGATTTTAAATGTTATAAAGATTTTCAAATATTTTAATACCTTGTTCCACCAAAGACATATACAATATCTTTATATAGAAGACAGGCCTGACGCCTTCTTTTGCAGGGCTTCAAACCCTTAACATCCATATATTCCCAACAATTTTCTTTTATTGAATATCTGTATAGATCATTGAAATGAGTCTTTGTGTTACCATTAAATCCACCGAAGATGTACATAAAACCATTATGGTACCCTGAAATAAATGATATTACATTAAACAACCAAACATTATTTTTTTTGCATAACCTTTTTATAACAATTGTCATAAGCAGGCAATAGGCTAACTCTTGTTATATTAATCATAACTGTTCAAATTATTATTTACTATATAAATAATAAAATAACAATTTATATGAAAAATTACTCACAGGCTGAATGACTACGTCTGCCTTCAGGCCAGTTTCCTTTAGGATTTGCTACAGCCCATTCTTCTTTGATTGTATCTAAATAATATACTTGTGGACAATATACTTCTTCTTGAGAGTTATATGGGCTATTTAAATCACCACGGCCTCCAAAAATGTAAATTTTGTGATCTACAGGTATGGATGTGTGGAAGTCTCTATGTGATGGTAGGGTTCCATGTACATCAATAAAACTCCATTGTAGTGTATCAAGGTCCAAACAATGAACTTCTTGTGAATACTGATCAGTAAGGTATTCAAAGCCACCAAAGATGTACATTTTGTTCTTTACAACACATGCGGAATGGCCATCTTTAGCATATGGAACCATACCACCTACAACTGGTGTACTCCATTCTAAATTTTTTGCATCAAAGCAAAATAATGTGTCGCAAGCCACTGCATTGTTTCTACCTCCCCACATGTAAACCTAAAAGCAAAAACTGATTATTAACAAGTATGTTCAGAGAAATATTTACCAATATAAATATTTATAAATAACTGACCTTGTCACCATATGCAACCGTTGTGTGTCCGTATCTTTGAAATGGCATCACATGCGTTTTTTTGTAATTCACGGGAATCCATCGTAATGTAAACGTGTCTAAGACATGGATAGGTATAGGTTCCCAATCACGATATTCTTCAGTCGAACAATATCCGCCAAACGAAAATATTTTGTCGTCTATACATACAGCTGCATGGTTGACCCGACGTGGGCCACCTTCGATGCGCACCGTCCATCGCATACTATTCATTTACTAAAATAAAGAAATAATAAATAACTATAAATTTCAACACGTTCTTTCCCATTTTAGATACATTGTATAATATTTCCACTAACATGCTAATTGAAGAAATATTGATGTTATTATTGGGATTCTACTGAGAAAAAAAAATCGCCTGAAAATATCTAATTGTTTACTGTTATTGATTCCCCGATAAATGTGATGAATTTCATAAAAAAGTGTCTCAAATCTTTATTTTGACATTTGAAATAGACAAATTTCTTAAATTTTTACATTACCATAAATACAAAGTCTTTTAGTCGAAATGTTATAATTATAAATTACAAGTAGTAACGTGGAGTAAGGAATCCTTTAAAAAATCAACAACAACAACTTTAGACATAAAAAAAATCATTAACACGTTACTTTTTTAAGAAATCTACTTAAGAAAAACACTATAGAAAAAATTAGGATTTGATTGGAGAAAATAAGGATCGGAACAATTTTTTTTATTTAGTTTACCACTTTACTAATTTTATTTTATTTTAATGACGTTTATCTCGAAAGTATCCAATAGGTGACGGTTGTTGCCATAGAAAAGGCGTTTGGTAGAAAGAAACATTCCATATTTTTTGTCATGTAAATGATTTTTTTATATAAGCCACAATGATATTTAATAATTTTGTCAAAAACAATCAATATACAATGATGTATCTAATCTCTGTGTAAAGAGGAAGCAAGATCTAACTGATACTCTGTGGAAATGTATTATTATGGGTAGACGTCGCTAACTGTTAGACGCACAACGAGCTCGTCTCGTCACTCATAAAAGAATAGACCGTACCTATATAATATACTATCAATTACTTTGAAAACAATCAAGGTTTTGTTTTTTACGCCCAGTATTATATCTGATATTATACATTTGAAGGGGCAGAGGCGGAGGGCGGAAGAAAGCCAGACGAAACACGGAAATAAAAACACTTCCACTTTACGCCGATTTTCTGTCGTCGAGGTCGTGGTACTTATCCGGTTCGAGCCGGCCCATTCGACAGCGGGAACAGCTCCGTGGCTCTACCACCATAATATCTTTCACTGCACTGATCAACAAAGCAATTGCAGTTTATTGTTTTTGAAATTTAATTATTTCTGATCTTAGATTCTTATTTCTGTTGGTATGCAGACACAATATTCTACTTACCCAAAATATACTCAGATTTAATTTTTCCTTTAAGCAGAACAGTTTCTACATGTCTTTCAGTTATATTCAGAGGGGTTAATTATTTGTTACACTTTATAATAATTAGCCATTGCGGAAATTAAACATATCACGAAAGTTTTTGACTTATTTTTCTTTGCCCAAGGCACATTGAATCTTAATGTACGTTGTACGGAAAAAATATTTTGGGTCAAATTTTTAATAATGATTTTTAATATGATTAATTATTGATACATATCATTTATCACATTGAAAAATCAAAATCTTTATACTTTTTGGTGATTACATTAAATATTTACTGACTGTACAATATTTTAGGTACTCGATCTTTACAGTTCAGTTTGATCGTCTCTCAGTATTTTGTGCAGCTGAACATCCTTATATATGCCAGATCTTAATTACCGGATAACATTTTCCATAAATTCTTTGAAACTTGGAAAAAAACAACTGCAAAGTCAAATATGACCCACTTGAAGACTATTGTTTCTAATATATATTTTTTTATTATACATTTCTTTTATACGCTTCATTGTTTGTTGCTTAAGAACTTCACATTTGCATGTTTTATTTAGAAAGCAAATAGATTAAAATATTATGGTATATTCTTACTGTATCAAATAATTTAGCCTTAAATTTTTTTACATTTCTAAAAAACTTGACAATCATTTTACTTAAAGTCACAATCGTCTATGAAATATTTGTAAATTATTAACGCCGTACACATCGCTTACATGACAATAAAAACGCACAGGACTGCTGCGTGGAGATCAGATTTTCAGAATGGCCTTCAACCCGACTTCGACAGCAGTACAAAGAACCTTTGGACTGGGCTAGACTATATAAATGATAGCTTCAGTCTCAGGATACCTTAAAATATATAATATACAATATGGAATTTGTGAACAAAAATTTACTATTATTTAGTTTGCAATGTTACAATGCATTTACGTCTAAATATTTTTTCTAAATTACCCAAGGCGATAATATATTGGAAAATAATGGTAAATCGAAAAACAATATACTGCCATCGTTATACATAATTTAACTAACTTAATAATAAATATTCGTCCTTTAAGTCTATATAATACTTCATAGGATTTCAAAACCATAAGGCTGGTTTTTACGTTCGATTGGTTGAAAATATCTCCTTTTCTTTGTGTTCCGACGTTGGCTACTGTCGTAAGTTCTCCTTCTGCCGTTAAAGTATTTTTATGGAAATAAATATACCAAACAATTTATATATTACATTTGTGTTGTACGTAGTTCACATAATATTACACGAGATCTGTCACTGTACACTCATAAGAATGGGTGCGAGTTACTAGACATAGCAGTCGCTTTAACCTAGCCAGGTTTCTCGTCCGAAAGTTTTCCGGCTGCTCTGTTCTTAAATTGGTAACATTATGTATGATTTAATCGTTCTATGTTCAAAAAATTACTTCTTTTTTTTCGTTCTTTAGATAGCTTTTTCAGAATCCGCCTGTGGTGCCAACTGTATTACCTAACATTCTTCCGCCTAGTAGTACCTAATATGTAAGCAATATAAGTATTTGTGTTGCAGTTAGAAAGGTACCGTTTCTAGCGTATTTACTGAGCATAGAGATATAACATTTTTAATCACTAGATGGCGGCCGGTCACTTTTTGAACTTTAATTTTGAGTTCTACAGCATTCACATTTATATAGTAAACCATTTTATTCATAGATTATAAAAAGATATCGTTATTAGTTATTGGGGTTATCCTTGGGAGTTGGAATCGAATTATCTACCTCGGATCTTGCGCAATAATGTTGTTCTTTTTTTCATCAACGGGAAAGCAATAGGCGTGATCTTTCAACGCCAGGCGGTGTTAGGGCGCGAATCATTTGTTATTATTTCTCTCACGCGTCGACTTTCCAAACAAATTGTATTGTAACTGACAATATGAGCGATTATTGTTCGATTTGATGTAACAAATGTTGTCACGTGCCAAAGTTTCTCGTTTCATTCGCCAAGACATTAGTAAAACTGAGGTCTTTAACTAGGTCTGAACCAACTTTAGAGATTCAAACATCTGATAGTAATAAGAAAAGTAATTAAAGGAACAGGAATAAAATAATATGACACAAAAAAAATATGTAAAAACAGGAAATGAGCAAACGCCTGAACAGATCTTTATAAATTATAACTAAAAACCATCTCGATGACAGTCAGCTTTCAAACAAAGGTGACCGCATCAAAACCTTCAATTAGGAGCTACGACACAGACACAGGCAGGCATAGATAGACATAGACATGTAGTCAGAACTTATAACGCTTTTTGTGTCTTTAACTTTTTGAGTCGGTGTTTAAAAAAATTATTATAAAAATGCAATTAATTGCTATACATTTACTCATATCTCATAGAGGCAACAGCGTGATCACTAGAACTAGAACTGCAATGATTTATCTGTAAGTATTTTAAAAGCACCTAAGTCTATATAATTAGACACTGACTTAAACTTTTTAGTAAAAGTTTGTTCTGATATTAGATTCGTCGTCGCGAACCATAGATTCAAATACTGTCTGGATACGGTGATTTTTTAACATATACAGATAGTTGTTCTATCTTTCTATGATAGCTGATTAAGAAATAATACACGTGAAATGTTAAGTACTGTTCATACTGCACATAATTAGGTTATTCTACATTAGAATTTATAAATATACCTGTACATTAACGATAAAATTGATAAGAAAACGTATCTTAATTTTTTTCACCAAGTTACATTATTACTAATTACATAATTGACCCAGTGTTTCATTTATTTCACTGACAATTATAAAGATCAACTCGTAAACATTGCATTACTTGACGGGGACTTGTTTATTTGATGTGCATTGCCAACACGTGGTAGAACCGAGCCGTGTTCACGTGCGTGGCCTCACATAGCGTAGGCCGGCGAGGCTGTAGCAAAATGTATTTTTCTTCCCCCCAGCGCGGTGGTGACACGTCCCGTGACGTATAGAAAGCGCATTGCCGCTGACGTCCAATCTATAAATCATATTTCGGGATAGGCGAGCGTCCGTCCTCCCGTCTGCGCCGTGACTTTCCTCGTTTTTTGTCTGTCTCCCGAACCTAGCGAGCGATAGCGGGCGACGACATGTTTATTATCGTCTCAAATGCATTTCAACGAATAAATTAGGTAAATATTGATTATATTTAGTTTCAATGCGTTAGATTTAAATAAAATAACATGTCGTGGTTTGAGAAATAGTTATTTTTCTCCCTACATTTTTGGCTATTGGTATATTACATGACGTCCAGATGTTTACAACACACAAAGAGATTTGATTGCTACATCCGCTAATGATAAGTAGCTATATAACGCCACATTTTATATACATGATAAAGTAGAGTAGAGTATTTATATATAGAGATATTTATTAAAATTATTATATGTACAGCGTTGGCTAGAGTATTTTCGGATTCTCGCTAGGTAATTACTTACACCCAACCTTGAGTATTATTATATTGTAATTGGGCAAAAAAATCGTTGACAATAGTTAATAAACACCGTACTCTTATTAATATTGTACTGGTAATTGTTGTTGACAATAAAAATATGAAATAATTTTATTACTTTAGTAAATAACGGTTGCTTCATGCATATAGAACGAAGTCGTTATAAATGTATATATAATCTATAGGCAATAGGTATGCTATAATCGTTTTGAAAAATGCTCATTTGGATACATTACACGCACCACCCGTTAGCATATCCAACAGTAACATTTATCATCGGAATCCTATAAAAAGTAAACCGGAACTAATCCCGATTTGGGAACCCTCCCCTAATCTGCATACTCCAAGGAAAATAATTTCACGCCCTCTCAACGTTGGAAAGATGCTGTGGTGTTGCCACCGTGCATCGAATATACATATATTTTGAAAGAGTTTATTTCATAGATATTTTGTGTTTGTTTTTTGTTAAACTTCGATAGTTTTTGAAGATGATGTGTTTAACAAAGAGGCATGACCCTGCCTCGTTATTAAATATTATAAATATTAGAAGCTTCTTAGTCAAACTATTTGTAACCGACTTCAAAAAAAGAGGAGAAAGACCTCATAACTTTTTACTGTGTGTACCGATTTTAATGATTCTTATTATATTTGAAAGCTGGTGCTTCTTGTGTGGATTTGACGAGTAGTTTTTGAGTTCTCCATAATTATGCGTATTTTGTTGTAAACGGTATATAGCAAAGCTTCCTCCGAAATTTTATTCTGATTGATTGTTCGCAGTACAAAGTGTACTGCGAACATGTGCTTAAAACTAAGTAGGATTTAGGTCAAGTCGATTAATACATTTTTATAAAATATTTAAATTATATTTAAAAATAATGACACGGTATAAAATAGAAGTAGTATTTTTATTTACACTGAAAATATGCATGGTTTCTACAAAGTAGATTTGACGTAAAAAGTTAAAACAATAATTATTAATTTTACATCGCGCTACGCCGGTCATTAAATATTATATAACAAATCAAATAGAAAATCGTTTAGAACAAGTTAAAACTACGGTTATATAAATCGGCATTTTTCTGATTTTTTCACAGAGTAGTTTTTTATTTATTTTTATGCATGGCAACATCATTTTACATGAAAACATCAAGTCAAAAGATGGAAGATTTCTTCTGCATACAAAATCTATCCGAGTTATTAAAGTTATATGACTAAATCTTATTTATGAAAATATCCGAGTAAGGTGGAGAGACAAAATGAAAATATAAAAAGTAGTGTTTTGTTTAGTTGATATTACCATCAGACGTAAACGCGTAGTATCGACACTGGCTTGCCTGCCTTGTCGTTATTGATACACGGAAAAGATTTCTCTTTGATAGTTGCGGTTCGTAAGTTTTGACGCCCCGTTTTCGCCGAGTGATGTACTGTGATCATTCATATCGAACTTTTTTTAGGGAAAACCTAATAGTCATGAATAAAAAGACGTGAATAAAAAAAAGATTTAAAGCGATTTCATGGAGAGAAATTCTCTTTACGTCTCTGTACATTCAATATACATAAAATGAATAAGTAAAACACTAAAGAATTTGTATTATGTATAAATGTAATTTGTCTGGTACGAAAAATATAATGTTATTCAGTTATCACAATAAAATTTTGTCTTTGGTATTTTCAGTTTACATACAATTTTGTTAAATTTATCATAAAATGGCAGTTAAATTGAAATAATTGCGACAACTGTAAAAATAGTTTTAAAGTTACCACATATAGTTATGATAGAGACAGTATAATCTATTATAAACTATACGTAAATAGGTATCAATTTGATTATTAAAATAGTAGAGTATTTCTATTCATTGCAACAGCACAACACTATTCCCATAAAGACCCCGTAAGACTCCCCATACAGTACCACATTTATTGATGGACTTTGGAAGTTTTCAATATTATGGCTGCCTACTTTACATGTCATATGTAGTTTTATTACCATTTCACATTTGCCACCTGATGTGCGAAACTATAATGTACTCGATTTATAAAAACAAAATTTCTATATCCAAAATATATCAGAAAAAAATCTATATCATTTATTGGTATATAACAATACAGATTGTTTTCTGTTTTTTTTCTTTAAAAAAATGTTTGTATTTTTCATTAATTTAAATATATCATGGAGGACTTCGATTGAATACAGCTATGGGTCAGATCAATCATGGATTCTATACCATGTTCAAGTGCATTCGAAATTAAAGGTTTTAAAACGACAACATTCTTAAAATTGTGTTATTTACTAATATGCAATAGGTATTATTCGCGAAAATGTAAAATATAATTTAAATGTTTGTATTATTATAATGAGTAAAAGTTATATGCACCAATACTTATAACTATTTTGGTTTAAATTAAAAGAATAAAATGCCCATAGATTGAAGCCCACGAAGGAACGGCGGGCGGTGGTATTTTTCTATTCAGACCGTATGTCATTTTTATGTGGCCACTTTTCGACAATATATGCTTTTCCATTGTGGGCAAAGGTGCTCGTAGGGATAAAGGCTTTAATCTACGATTATAGGTGACACTCACTATTGTGCTTGACCTATTCGTTGAGTTATTGCTGGTATCGACAATGATAGCAAATTTTGAGTGCTTTTACGGCTTGTATAAAAAAAGATAAATGTTTTAAATAAAGCACGTATAAATGCCGATGATAACCGTCTTAATACTTCGTATCTATCCTTTATTTCTGAAAGAAACATCGATAATTCAAAGATAAAATTATTAATGGTTCTTTATAGTTTAAAGGATTTTATACGTTTTATGTATTGTTTATAATAATTATTTTTATTGGTGTAAAAAATATATAGATAGCATCCAAATAATGAAAATTTTTCAGTGTAATATATAATTAAGATAGCAATATCTTTTCACATGGATAAATGCCTAGTATATCTGGAACAATTATCTGTGGTTTATATTAATACTCGCCTCAGGTAGGAATCGAACCACATATGCGATGAATCATATCTAGCATTATGCATAGCTTTGAACATGTAGGAATCTATTAAAATTATATAAAAAGGTCCATAATTATTAAATATAAAGTTTAGGTAATCTAAAAAATATCAAATTTCAGCTTTATAACAACTGACGTTGTTTGTACCTTCATTGCAATATATCCAATAAGATTAATTTTAATCGAAGTCAAATATGGCTGTATAATAAACTGTAAATCCTTTTAAAATCATCATTTGAACACTTTCGTGGTGTCACGCATTCGTTGTTAGTATCCCAACCTTCAAGTGGACACAAGAAGATAGTATAGGTCATTACGCAAATCTTGCAAGTAGCATCTACACACTAAAAAAAAAAAACTTCGGCCAAAAACCACATAAAATGCAGACATCGTTTCTCCTTTAAAAAAGCTCTCATTTGCCTATCAATAGTGGTTTGAGCAGATCTGACCGTAATAAATGTCGTATTTTATGGCACTTAGGAAAATATGCAAGGGAAACGTTTTTACATTTTGGCCGGTGACCGGGGTTGTTATGGCGTATAACGCATTTCAGCGCGGTCGCTTCCTTAAGACGTTTTAAAAAGTATCTTACTTTATACTTCGATATTTTTATTTCTGTATCGCTGTATTGTGTTTGAATATCGCTTTTTTCAATACTCAAGTTATGTTTAATGCTTTATGCGTTGTTTAAGTAAAGGCAAATACTAACTGAAATATCAGTAAATAACTAACTAACTAATTTTGTATAATTCGAACGATTGCGAAGTCTACGTACTAATATACTATTAGTATAACTTATAGTAGGTTTACTAAAAGCATTTATTGCCAGACATTTTAATGAGTTGTCAACTTTTGAGGATGTACCATAAAGATACAGTTTAAATGATAAGATGGAGACTTGGAGTTAGAAAACAAAATTTTATATTCATAAAAAGAAATTATTTTTCGATGTGATGTATATTATTGGTAACCAAATTACGGAAGTTTTTACGGTAAGTGGAGTTTAATTAGGTTTAAATATATGATAATAGACAGACCTTTCTTTTAGCACACATTCAAAATGAGTTTTGATGCAATTAAATAATAAATGATTTTTGCTAAAATTATAGTCGATATTATTTGTTATGGTTGACATTAATTACATTTGTTATTAACTATTATTTTTTTTGAACCTCTCATATTATGGAATGAAAACAAAACTCATAGTTATATCAAATAAAATAAAGATGGCGGATATTATCTAATATCACCATGAACGTGTAAATTTACTAAATACGCACCCTTGTTACCTCCCGCCGGAGAAATGTCGCTGCGACCTTTGATGTGATCGATCAAAGATTTGTGTCAGAACGAAAACAAATCTGGACTGAGCTGTTGGCAAAATTCAAATCCGAAGGGATAATCGACGCGAAACGTGCTGCCCGCGAAATCATTCGCATTTAATTTTTTTCTTCACCAATAAATGAAATTTGCCAACAATGCACATGGTTACCTTATATTAAATTAAAAAAATTAGCGCTTAAACTTAAACAGTGCAATATGAAAAGTACTAAAACTAAATTATTTTTAGGTTTTGTTAGTACGTATAGTGCACATCATGCAAAATAGTTATTCTGGAGAAAAGATTATTTGACATAAAATTGTTATTTTTTTTTAATTTTGTTAATTTTATAGTTTATGACAAAAGTTAAAATTTTTAAATGTTATAAAAACAATAAAATATGGTTTACAATCATTGTATAGAGCATTCGATTGTATTATGAGTAAGGTTTAGAACACTATTCGGCCTATTATTAAGCCTACGCCTTGTGTTATGCCGGCTTACCCGATTAAAATTCTATGAATTTCTACAAAATCTATCGTAGTTAGTAGCAATAAAATCGGTGACGTGATTAGATCTTCCTAAAAGATAATATTGTAGAAGAAGGGGTGATATTGCGTATTTGGAGCCGAAGATCGTTGACTCCAACACCCGGATGTCTCTCTGCCCACAAAAGGCGCGCAGCGGAGTAAGATTACGGGCGGTACAATATTTGCGCGGGCGAGTGTGGGTTGCCCGATAAAAGTATTCTATTTATTACCGACGCGGTACATTCAGAGCGCGTCACGCGTTGACATCCGACTTCGGTGCTGCCATACCGAAGGAAATCCCGATAGTTAGGGCTGACGGGATTTGCAATTTTTTTTTAATATATATAAAAACGCGTGCGTGGTTTTGATTATTTTTGGTGTAGTTATTACAAGTATGCCCGGAAAGATTGTTAAAGTAAACCTGACGTGTAATTTACTTTGAAAATTAATTGAATTATCTCCTTATTGATATAACGGTACCACACGCGTGTGAATTATTTTAAATCAGGGATTTTTGATGTGCTATTTGAACTTCTTAAAGGCTTTTAATAGACAAATAATTCAGATTTTGTTACAAAATTATATGCAAAACTCCTATAAAATAGGTAAGGTAATACATACGTTTTTCATTATGATTATGGAATAAATATTTTGCGAAAAGCATACAAATATCTTAGATTGTCTGCCGTTTTTGGATAAAATATTAACAATATTAACATTGTACAACTTGCTTATATAACATGTAAATGTACTAGTATGCCTATGTATATAGTATGTTAAATGAAGCAAGAATTTTAGTTTATTGCCAAGATATAAAAATGGGGCCAACCCTAATTTTCGCGAGATTCACACACCGCCCCTGTCAATATGTAAAAAGTCAATACTCGCGAGTGTGCATAATTTTTCATCTATTCCTTATGCCCATTATGTGTCGCCAGCTCACTATCAGTTGCCTGACAGAATATTATTCGTTTTCGTCTCGCTTCCCACCTTCTATCGTACATCATTTTTGCGTTTGCGTTTTGATAATATTAAAACGATTATTCAGCTAACTGAAGCCGGTTTACTTATTTATAACACATTTATATGATAATTTTATACACTTTGACTGATAATTGTTTTGAAATTATAAATAGTGACGAACACAGATAATAATATATTATATGTTCGCCACACATCCAATGCCACCGTAAGGATGCAGTTGATCCGACTTTTTGAGGGTGGGCGCCTAACACTCACCAGAAGAATAGAAAATTAATAAACTTGGACTTGAGTTGATGAATCTTCTTCTTTTTCAAATGCCTCTCCACTACTGGAGGTTGGCTGTCAACTCAACGAATTTTTTTCTATCTTGTTGATGAATAAAAAGTATTATTTATATCCTGTGGAATCTCTTTAATTCGAATGTCAAGGAAAATGCAAAAAATTGAGTTAAAGAGTTTTCAACTTAACAAGAACTTTGAAATACGTATGATATGACTACTGGAATTTCGTCTTATAAAGGCGCGATTTCTAGGTATGTATATGTATTTATATATATATATATAT
>DWHO01000075.1:0-28790 GCA_018247575.1 Eurytides lysithous rurik | reverse complement strand
CATTTAAGTATTATATATGTCTTTTATTATTAAATAAGTCCTATTAACATAATTTGATTACTTTTGTGTTTCTTACTTTTACTTTTTTTTTAAAAATATTAATGGTATTTTAATGTAATACATACATTTTATCATTCACATATACATTCTTTCTTTTTTATATCTTCACATATAATTCTATAAAGTTGAATTCAAAAAATGGCATTAATTCATTAAAATCAATTTTCCAGACAACTTCACTACATAGAACAAAGTATAAAAAATGTATTAGATGATGCAGATAATGGTTCATTGTCATATGTCACCGAAAATGATATTAAAAAGTGTTTTAATGATAGTCAAGTATTAGTTCTAGAAGTTCCTCTTGGAGGAAATTTGGCAGTTGGTTCTCCGTCAAGTAAGGTAACATTTTTATATTTCTATGTTATTTACCTTTTTTACATCTTTCAAAAAAATTGCAATTGGTAAATGTATACTACATGTAATATTTTTACACTGTTGTTAATACTTTTTAAAACTAAAAACTTAATTGCAACATAAATATTGAAAGGTTCTTTAATTTATGTTCAGTAATTATAATTATTTACATTTATATTTTACAGGATAATAATCCTTGTTATAGTTTACATGTCAAATCTACAGAACAAGTTGGAGTTATTCTTTTATGTGACATGGAGAATGATAAGGTAATATTTTTGATATCCAAGAATTCAGGTAGTTAATGCATTTAGTAAGATTTTCGTATTTTTATTAGGTAGATTTCATTTGTTTGAAATTTCAAGTTAATTACAAAGATGTATAATTAAATATTTCCACATTGCTACTATTGATTATCATTTCAGATAATGGAAGAAAATATGGATGACAATGAGGTTGAAAGTTATACACATGATAGTGAAAATATGTATCAAGATTCAAGTAAGTTAACTCCATATACTATATTGCACCAATAACTTGGAGCTTGACAACATATATTAAATTTCTATCTATTTAAGAATCTTATTTATATTATGTCAAAAAATTAAGTTTAGATTTTTTTTATATGAATTTTTCTCTGCTAATGGTTGCTCCATTGTATACAAAATCTATATTTTAATTGATTGAGAGTTATATAGTTTTAGTTGTATTCTTTAATTTGAAATATACAGTGTAAACTCTGAATAATGTTACTCAAATTACCAACAGACTCCCTTCGGAAGCGCGGAAATCACTTGGCTTTGGTTGGTTTAGCTTGTCTCCCATACAACAACACACTATATAGGATCATCTCTCAATAATGACAACAATTAAATAACAAAAATTACCTTTAAGTTGCCAAATTTGTACAAACTGCACAGCTGCATGCATTCTTTTGCTACTTTATTATCCTAGCCCTAAATATATATAATAAACTAACTGTCCCGGCAAACTTTGTTCCGTCTTGGAGGCAATAAATAGACAGATTTTGGATTTTATTAAGTTCATTTTTTTTATTGTGAAATACAAATAAAAAAATCAAGTATTTTAATGATTCTTTATTTTTTGTGTATTTTGGTGCATATACATATGTCTCAGTTGCTCAAAAACTTTCAAACTATAATATGGTTACTAAGAGAAAATCACTATATTAAAGAAAAAAATTATTGATATATGCAATGGAAGCCGGAGAGTAGTTGGCAGTTGCTTTGGATTTAGTTGTTCTACGGTGTCCACAATATGGAAAAATAAAGTTTTCACAAGCAGAAAATGAGACAGATGAGCCTCCACTGAACATTAAAGAAATTTGGCAAGCAGCTTTTCACTTTGTCACCATGATGCGTCAATACCGTAATATGTAAAAAAAAAATACAAAATTATTACTGGTGTTGCAAAAGACGTCGGATCAAAAACCGACCGAACAGACTATATGTAATAGCATTCAAATAAGTTTCTTTTTTATGTAATTACTAACACTAATCTGAAATATATTTTTCTTTTTCTAATACCCATTTTTCTTCTCACTATTTATCAACTCTCTTTAACACCATAAAATGCACTATCCCTTCATTGGTATTATATAGAGTTTACACTGTATTTTAAAATTGAACTTTTTTCTTTTACTTGATTTCTTATATGGTTTATAATATTCATAATAATTTTCTCATGCTTTTTGTTCTGTGATTATTATCATAATTTGTTACAGATTATCTTTTAAGACTGAGTCCACCAGTAACCAAACACGATTTTGCATTTTCATTAAGAGGTTCTGAAGGTTTATGTGATTTATTTGACATACCTTGTTAGCTTATCTTTCGGAACAATAGGCTAACAGATCATGAATTTTATTTTTTATTTTATTTACATTTTAAAGACATGTTTTTATTACATTATAGTTTTTGTGATCATGTTAAATTGATATTGGTGTAAATAATGGTATGAATCATGTAAATAAAATATTTCCAAAATATACAAGATGAAAACTTTATATCCTTTTTTTATTTTTATCAGTTGTTTAAGTTCTCATGTTACTGGATTTGTCTTTATTTACATTATTTTTCTTTTCAGTCACAGAGAATGTCACACTTTATTGTAACTTTACAAAATTGACCTTCATGAATCATAATTATATAAATGGAAATAAAAATAATTAGTGAAATATTTTATTTTTTTGGTCTTGCTTTTGGAACAAATCTGTCTAAAACTCCAAAGGATTGTTTTTGTGTTGTTGGTTTCTCTTTAGGGACATCCAATAATTTCTGTGCTTCTATTGATTGGTCTATGAACTCCTGAAATGATAATGAAAAAAATTACGACATATAAACTATTAGTTATAGTTAAACAGGTTTTTGACAATACTTTCTAATACTAAATAGTTTTATACCTTTCTAGTTGCGCTTTTGATAATCTTCTTTCTTGCTATATTTGATTTTCCCTTATTCTTGTGTCTTGGTGTAAAGTCAATATTTTTAGGCTTAAGGTGCTAAAAGAAATATAAAGATTAAAAACTTACTACTTCCTTATGTGGAAGTGTAACATTTAGTGATGTTACTCTTCACAACATTATCTCAAATATAAATAATAAAACTGTTTTAAATGAGGGGCAGACATTTAGACAAGATAAATAAATAGTGTGTTATATATTTATTACATACCAATAATTTCTTTCTGGCTTCCATTTGTTCTTGTAATGAAGGAACATCGACTGCCATGACATCAAACGGATCCAGGGTAATGAGTTCAGCAGGTACCTTCTCCAGTAAAGCTTTGACTTCGGCTTCTTTTCTTTGTTTTTTGGTTTGAAATGGATTGCTTTCTAAAGCATCAAAGTTAGGCTCACCGCTTCCTAAAATCAACATAAAATATTAATTATAAAAATTGTTATTGTTATTAATTTCACTATGATCATAAGTAAAAATAAAATACCATAATTAAATATATGAATATGTTATTTATTACTGTTTAATGTGATGTCTATTCATTTATTTTCCATTGCTTTGATTGACTAATAACTTAAATGAATAAGCAAAGTACTATGTGGTGTTTTGATATAAAGGTGCCTTTGGTACAAACATCACACATGTATTACAAATTATAATAAAATCTTCGATTAATTTATTATTAAAAAAATATAATTCCATTTTCCAATATTCCAGCTTAAGAAAAAACTTTGGTTTGCAATTTACAAAATACATTTACTGGACATTGTATAGACATTGCATTCAATACAGTCTGATTTTGTTAACTTATTATGTACAATACGTATAATACTCGAAGAATAATAGAATGAATATTCGAAGATTCGGCCTTTTTTGACTTTCATAAGTAGAAAGATTTTTGTAACACATAACCATAATAGTGATTTATGTCCTTAGTTAAATCCATATCTAAATACATAAAAAAAAAATTACCTGGTACTATAATACTTGTAAAACCATTACTAGTTCCAACTCCTAGCACATCTTCATAGGGACAGAATTTAAAATTATTTATTGATTTTGTCATTCTGTGCCTTAAATACGGTCTGTCAGCAGTTTGTGAGCAACAATTACTGAAATTATAATGTATATTTAAGTATTAGTATATGTGTGGTGTACATTAAAATAATATATTAAATTCAATGACTTGCTTCTTATTAAACAGAACATTAATATTTGCTATTGTTTTTATTTTATGTTTGCCTAAATGAACTGAATGCACATGAAGCCTTATTACATTATTGAACGCTTGCAATGTTTAGAATGTATTGTTAAACATGCCTCATGTAAAGAACTTGTCTCTCTTTATTATAAATAATAGGCGAGAGAAGTCTTTTCGTATTTTGTACATGTGATAAAATAAAAGTTGTAATAAAATCTCTTAATTATTCTTATAACAGTATTTCTCATTACATTTATTTCAAGTAAATGTAAGTGAAACTTACACATAAAAAAAAAGCTCTGTTTAGTAATACTGTTTGTATCTGACTGGTATTAATATACCATGAAATATGTGATATTTCAAAATATTAAAAGTAAAACAATTTGCTGCTATTACTTGTTATTCTGCCACAATATTTAACTGTTATTCTGTCCACAATAAGTGATGAAACTAATGAAGAAATACAATACATTTTCAAGTTACAAGGAAGGAAAAAATACCACGGTTCATGGACCTATCGAAGTGTCATTAGGATAGCACAAAGTTGTTTCAATCGTTTTCAGGTCGGAACTTTTGATGTCGAAGATGCAGTGGTCAGCCTGTTACAGATAAAGCCGATGCCATACTAATTTGCGATTCTCTGTTTAAACGTAATGAAACCGTTGCATTTTTAACAATCTCTGGTCATAAGAAATGGATTAGCTCAAGCTAAAAAGCCCCAGACTACCGAATTATCACACAGTAATGTTATACTGTGTATTTGCTAGGATTAGAAAGGCATCGTTTATTATAGCTTTTACCGCCGCAAAACAATCAATTCAGATCCCTATTGATAATAGTTAATGAGGCTTGAGCAAAAAATTGAGAAAAATCAGGCGAAATTTATCAACAGAAAGGGTGTGTGAAATTATGATAATGCCAGACCATACATAACTTCGGCCATTTAGAAAAAATTAAGAGTTTGTTGAGCAAGTGTTAATGCATCCACCTAATATCGATAACTACATCTGCACATTTCCAAGGTTAACAATTACGTGTTTTACATTATTTTTGCTCAGAAGTCTCAAAATTTCGCATAATGTTACTACCTGATAATGATGATACATTGTAACGAGTTATCAAAGAAAATGGCTCATATTTATTATAATTAAATGTAATATAACTTTTAGAAAAAGTCTTGAATATTTGTGAATATTGAGTATGTAATAATGCGAAGAAACTTTTTTCTCAACATTATATCTTTCTATTTTATACCAGTTATAGTACAATTTATTAAGTACAGATAAAAAGTCTTAAACATACTCGTATATTTCGACCACATCTCCAAGCCCCACAGCAACCATGTCCTTTTGTGAAAACTCTAAGTCAACAGGAGCACTTCTAAGTTTGTAGTGTTGTATAGGACCATCAAGATTCCTTATATCCCATATTTTCAAACTGCGGTCTACACCAGATGTAGCCATATACCTTATAAAATTAAAAAAATATGATATTTTGTAGCAAAATAATTATACTATGTACGCTTTGAATTTTCGGCGTCACTTGCATACTTCAAATGCATTATATTGGATTATAAAAATAATTTATTAAGTAGTATTGTGATGATCTTAACTTTTTGATACTTACATTCCTCTATTGTCAACAGCAATTGCAGTCAATGGTGTTTTATGGCAGAGTATCTTGGCTAATGGTTGCTTTACATTAGGAGACCATAAGGATACAACTCCTTTAGAACTACCTAGGCATATAGTTGCATTGTATGGGTTATGTGTCATCACAGATGTTCGTCCCATACGATTATTATAATGTCCAACTATTTCTCCAATAGATATGTCCAACCAGGACATAAATCCATATTCATTCTGAAAATTAATTGTAAAAATATATTAAAACACTTTATTATTATTATAATAATATCCTCTTTATTGATATTGGTCATGGCGGCCAATGTACAAGAGATCAGCCAACTGCACAAGATATATTATACAGTACAAGCTTTTGTGCAGACACAGGTGCACTCACACTTCTTTCATTCTCGTAGCAGGGTGGATACCCAATATAACCGGTAAGAGATCAGATGTAGAGGTTTATTTACATTACACCTAACTCTTAGTAACAACTCCAAACTACCGGCAAATGGCATCGATAAGTAGCCGGGACTAACTTTTTTACATGCATATCCAAAATAAGGATCATCATACTCTTTAAGCAATCAGGTGGTTATCCTGTCCCAATGCCTAAACAAACTGGGAAACAACAAGAAAAGGTCACTGCCCTCCGTGGGATTCGAACCAACGACGTCCGATTTTTTAGTATTTTCAACATTAAAACTGTTTAAGTTTGAATAAAAATACTTACTACAACAGCTAGCAAGAAGTGATAAGGTAGGTATTCCATGCGCAAAACTTTATCTATTTTTTTAACACAATGCAGTTCAGTTCCTGTATTATCATAAATATATAACCATTCTTTTTGTGCAGCCGCAACCATAGTTTCAACATGGAGCCAACTGCAATGTTATAAAGATTATCACATTTATAATAAATGAATAAATAAATGAAAGTTAAAATTTTTTTCAATATACCTGATGTCATGAATTGACTCCATTACATTGATTTCAAAATGTAATTTTTTCGTAACCCAATCAAAACCAGCCAGGTGGCCTTGTTTACTTCCGAGTAACAAATGTCTGCCATTGCGTGAATATTTAGCTCTATATGGTCCAAAGTCAAGATTAAGTTCAAATATTTTTGTGGCAGCTGCTATGTCAACATTTTCTGCTATAACTTTTTGTGATACAGCTGTGGTCTTTTCACCTTCACCAACTTCAATTAACCTTTAACATAAAAAAAAATATACCAAAAGTACCACTAGACACATATTGCAGTATAGGAGTATTCAGTTTGAATTCAGTTTAGTATAATGCTATACACACCAAAAATCTACTTTAAAAATTTATTCTACAGTAAGATTTATAAGGGTTTTTTTCATTTGCTGATGAGTTAGACTTTTAAATTTAACTAATGTACTAAATTTAAAAATACTAAATTTTTACTTCCATTTCTAATTTGCGGATTTTTTTCATGTGATTTATATTTTGTTATACTCGAAAGCTTTGTTCGATTCTAAAATTTTATTTATTAATGTTTTAAGCAGTAAAATGATAGTAAAAGCCAGCATATATGGTAATTTGGACTGAAAAATCATTGATTTACTTTCTAAGTGGCTGGGTTTGTATTGGTAATTGCAGTAACATAATACAGTAACACTACTTCCGGTTTATAGGAGAATGTTGCCACTGTAGTATTAAACATGTTCTGTTTGGCACAGTATTGTTATGGACAAGCAAAATGCTTACCATCAGGTACTTCTTATGTCTTATGAGAATTTAAGTTGGTGCTTTTAGCCTATGCGGCTCTGTAAAGCTTCATTGGGCACTGCACCCATGAGAACCAGCATTCTCATGCTTTGGACCATTAGATACAACTATTTTAATTTATTGATTCTATTGAAATTATGCCTATTGACTTCCTAAGTTTCAACTAGTTATGAAATATACATTTTAAAGAGACATAATTTTTTTGTTACAGTTTTTATGAGTAAGTATAAGACTGCTCTTACCCTTGGTCTTCTGTTAGAAGTATTTCTGCTCTAGCTGCTTGCTCTTGGGCATAGTTATGCTTCTTTTCTTTCTTTTGTAATTTTAACGCATGAAGTGGATGGACCACTCCCTGTTCTTTAAGACCTTCACCTCTAGAGTAGCGCTCTAAGGTCTTTGGGTCGATTGGTGCTTTACCAGGAAATTTTCCTTTATTTTCTCTTTTAAGCACTCTTTCAATGTTTTTCACTTCCTAAAATTGGTTTGAATAATGAAAAATTCAAGGTGATAAACTTGAAAAAAAAAAACTAACACACAGTTAAGACTGTGCACAGCTTTGTTATTAGTAATTCTTTAGCAGAAGTTGCAAAGAAATTTATTACATTTGCCAAACATTTTATTGCATTTGCGACGGTTGTCTGGTTTACAACCTAAGTCCATAATTCATTAGTGTGGGTTCATGTTGTTAGTGCATCTATCATTGTCTTATACCAATTTTTTAACATTATGGGTAATATACTTTTATAATAATAAGTTGATTAGTGTTTTAGGTTAATAAAATTATAAAAAATTATGTTATTATCATTTGATGTAAATAATACATTTTCGGACTACTTACTCTAAATTTTTGCGCTTTAAGAGTACGTGGTGTGATTTTTACATTGAACACTTTAACTTCACTGCTAGTACCCGAATTGTTTTGAATTTCATCTTTTTTATTATGAAAATAGCGATTCTGTGAAAGAATAATTTACGTGAATAATTAACTTTACTTTTCATTACATTTTTATCTTACTAATAAACTCTTATTACCTTTTTCGGTACTTTCATTGTAAATTTATATTACTTTTTTGATGAGTTCGTGGTTTTCTTTTACTAAATTCAAATCAACAACAACACAACCTCACGCACATGTTCTAATGACAGTTCACATCTTTGCTCGTTGAAAGAGTGGCAATAGCAATAATTTTTCAATTTCTTGAACAACCATACTTTCATAGGGCAACTCAGTTTTTGATTCGTTTTAACTGCCACTAAAACAGCCTGCAAACTCAGGTATTATTATAAATGTTCTGATTGTTTAATGAGCACATTTTGTAGTTTTTTTTTCTGTGATCGAGTTATGTAAGTTAGCTTTGTGTTCATAAGCTGGCTCTTACGAGAAAGTATTTTGGCTTTACTAATTATCACCGGGAAGGACTATTTAGCTGCTGAAGTCAATATTGACGAGATTTTCATCAAGTAGACGCCACTTGGGAATAATTAAGCTGAAAATATTACTTCAGTCGTTCAGTCGTTCCACAGCACGGTCACTATTGATGAAGTCAGTATTTTCAATCCCAACCTCGCAATCATTTACATAAAGAGATGGTTACAGTAAGCATCAAATAATTTTAAGCGCCATTTATAAAGTTAAAAAATGACGACAAAAAGTAAATTTTAATACCGTTCAAGTTACTAATAAAAAAGTTATTTTAATTTTAATATAATTTATTTTCTTATGCACTATTTATAATATTTAATTCAAGGCTTAAAATACCCATTTCGCTTGAGTTTATGATTGTGCACACAGGAAGAGCAATGGTAAAGTGTATGACTTGTTGTGAGTGCATAATGAAACTGGGTAAGTTAAAAGGTGGCAAGGCAAATACAAACTCACAAATCTAGAGTGTGCAATGTATTAACATTACATAATAGTAATTAAATATTCTGTAAACCACTGTTCGTTCGCCTTTTCTCACCCAGCCTGATAATATAAAAAACACATTCAACCGACAATAATTATTATATTAGTATATAGTTATTATTTTCTTTATATTATAGTTCTTATTTTTATTTATGCAAACTAGATTTTTTATTTATTTTCTATTGTCATATTTTGTCACATTCACATTTCATTATTTCATTGCAATTAGTTAGTGGCCTTTTTAAAACAATGTTACCAGAAAAGTAAGCAGATAACGTGGCGTATGTTAAATGATAACTTCTAATTTTCTAATTTAAACTATGAGCGGAGTTACTAATGTTCATCACCTTCGTTCATCTACCAGCACCAAATATAAAATAATTTAAATAGGGAGTAAAATTTTCTGTAAACACAAGCTAAGTTTGTTTTTTTAAACTTTTACAGTGGACAAGGGGAGAGAAAATTGCAACTTATATTAGTATTTATTATTTTTATTCTCTTTAACAACACATATTTTACAGAAACGTATATGACAATCAGAGTAGTAACATAGTAATAGGTTTAGTATTTAAATGCGTATATAATACCGATTCGTGTACAGATGTGATTCGAAGAGAATTTTATGCTTTAAATAATTTAAATACAACAAAATATTTTGAAATAGATACTGATACAAACAATTATTGCACATAATATGTGTAAAGCGCGCTAAATGAAAACATTTGCAAATCAACACCAACTTGCGACGATTAAGCTATCACATTCCGTAAAGGTAACAATAAATAAGTCATAACACGTAACATAATCACAGCAAAGTGAAACTAGACTAACAAAGAAGGTTTTTATTTATTTCTAGAATTGGTTATCAATAAATGACTGAATTATTTACCTTATACGACCTAATGAGATCTCATTATTATCTAATATAAATAAAGACGTCCATTTGACGTGACAACTATGTATTCACAAATTTATTTACAAAACTGACTAGAGAGTTTTCTAAAGAGTTTATTAATTTGGTTTGTTTATATCTCTACCACTGTACCTTAGTCATCATATACCAGCAAGGGGAGCGGCTGTGACTGAAGCTTTTGGCACATTCCCAGTATTACGTGAGGGTCCGTTCACATATCACCTTAAACACTATTTAATTTCTTCTTGTGAACGAATAAAACGAATTTCCCATTAAGCCCAAACTTTGTAATACCTCTTTGAAGGACATAAATTCTATTCATATCGAATTTGGTACAATATTTACATAGTCGAAATTTGGCGGATGTTAGTGTTTATGGGGCTAAATCATTTACATGCATTAATAATAATATGTTTTTTTTCCTAACGTATAGTTAATTTTAAGCATATAAGAGTAACAGTGTTTAAAATTTATTTAAGTCTTATATTAAGTCCTTCTTTATTTATTTTTTCATTATATTATTCGAAAGATTTTATGGTGTAGTGTGATGTCGAAGAGAAGTCACACATCGTATACAACGGTTTACAAAACATTGTTATCTAAGCAGAACACATAGAGTTCGAAAAAATCCGATGTATTCGGATACACTATACAAAGTCTTTTTATACACAGAACAGTCACTGTTTTAAAACGAATCCCTTTAAAAGTTTTAAACCTTTGGTTAATAGTTCAAGATTCGATAGGCAAAACCACGAATCTTCCTTCACCGGTAACGAATGACAAAAAGGAAACATCAATTGCACTAAGTCTTTTCAGGCAGGTTTGCGCGTAAGCTCCGCCGAACTTGTCAGCATAGTTGGTTCACTGTCGTTCAGATTCGGCGGCGCTAGTTGAACCTTAAATGGGTGTTGGGAGCACTGTGAAGTCTTGGAGCGCGTTCTTTACGGTCTCGTAGATTGGCCGGTTCTCGTCCGGGCAGTAGCCGTCTGGCGAGCAAAGCGTTTGCAGCTTCGTAAGGTAGGAGTCGAAATTGTCGTGCGCGGGTTTCTCGCCAGGACCTGGGGGAGGGGGCGCCCCCGGCGTGCTCCCAGCGTTCGCAACAGGCGCCGTCCCACCGCCAGGAATTCGAACGTGCTCCAGCAACGTTATCACGTTATTACGCAAGCTCTCGTAGTATTCGTTAAGGTTGTTGTTGCGCTGAGATATGAGCTGGTTCTCCTGGAAAGAATGGGCAAAAATGTTCATTTGGTCCAAAGGAATGAATATATTAGCTGTGGTTAGATTGGCTCTATGAGGGTGTATCGAATAGTTATGTCGGTACTCACAAAGTTTTCGAAAGCTGTTAGTAGCACTCAAAGCTGGATGTTTGGAGCCATGACAGTACCATCTACGAAATGTTTGATCATTGAAAGATTATTATGTAACGACGACGATTCACTGACATCCCCTAGCACTGAGCTAACATCGTGACAACTCACTCTTTCGCCGTGACTCAGGTGCGTTTCCATAGCGTTGATGTCCGATTTGAGTCGGATCATCTGCGATTCGACGCGGGCGTTCTCCCGCTGAAGCTCCGTTATCTCTTGCTCAAGGGTCATAAGATCCTCCCCGTTGCCAGTCTGCATGTTCATATCCATACCTGTGGTGTTCAAATAGGACATCTTGAATTAAACATTCGAAAGCGATCATCCACTGTTTTAAATCTATCACATGCTTCGCTGGCGTCCTACCTGAATATGGTTTAGGGTATAGGGGTGTGATGTCGTCGGGATACTTTGGCTTTTTCGGCTGCGGCGTGGGTGTGACCGAACCGGCAACTGGGCACCCGGAAAGGGAGCGGTGCGTTAAAAAGGAGCCGTTTATGTGTCCAGAGCCATCACACCCAGGAGTGGGGCAGTTGACCCCATCGAATTTGATGGCAGACGCTGCGGCAGCAACGGCCGCTTTATGCTGCTCGACAGTTCCACCGCTCTCCAGCACCCGCATTTTGTTTCTGTTCGCGATGGGGCAGCCGGAGGCGCTGGTAAAACGATTAACATCATTTAATTTACCGTAAATTTAGATATTTGTCTCACTGATGGCCTCATATGTATTATGTTATAAGCGTTATGATTTATTAAATCTAAGGTGGTCATTCAGTCCGACCTTACCTTCGATGGGATAGGAATTTCCCTGTAGCGTGTCCAGATCCATCACAGCCCGGAATAGGGCATCTAAGCAGCGTGTAAATAAGTAACGAAGTTTGTAAAGGTTTTGCAAACATAAATGACAATACTTAAGCAATACAGTAGTTTACAATTATTGTTTTGTGTACCAAAGAAACCCCATTTGGGTTCGGACGCTGTATAACATATTTAAAGAACAATTTCGTACTAATTTGATAATAAATCAATCGTGTAAGAAATCTCTTGAAAAATAAATAGTATAGACCGATACACGAAACCCATGTCTCGTGTGTTATATAGACATATTAGATTATATTAGGTTAAAAGAAAATACTTATTTTAATTCACCTGACTGTTTAATAGATTACGTTTAGAAATAATATAAACATCAAATCATCTGAGATTGGGTTGGATGCACGAATGGAGAATTTTTATGAAAATTAATCCATTCATACAAACAATAATACAGACATGCGGGCAACATCAAATTGCTTATTTCTATGCCGGCTAAAAAAAGGATATGTCATATTTACTTCATTTTTCAGTCTTGTCGTGGCAGTTAAGAGCGCTACTTATTAAGCTTAAAATATCTCAATGTTATTTATGAGAACGCAGAGAAACTGTTTTAGTTGAGAAAATATTTTTGCTCACTAAAAGCTATAACAATCAAATTAACCTCACTCTATAAAACAACACGAGATGATCGCAATAAATCGAGAACAACGATAATTATAACTATTTTAATCGAGGAACATTGCAACGCAAAAATATATATATTTACGAAGGTTACATATGTATATATTTAGTACTGCTGAACTCTTTAACTGTTGAAAAAGAGCAAATTATAGTAAAGTATATACTAAATTATACAACTAAAACGTTAGGACTATATCATGTTTGTGACCCCCATTTCTCCCAAAGTGGCTACGTATGAGCTGCCAATTTTTAACAGAATACAATTTAGCGACAAAACAATCACAAAAAATCCAACGATGTCATTGCACACTCTTTCCCGTCTTCGAATGACAACACCTATTACCTGAGTGGTTCAGAGTCTTGACCGTCCCTAGGCTTGCTCTTCGGCTTGTTGGCTCTAGGGCATCCCGATAGCGAGCGGTGCGAGGAGTAGTTTCCGGTGACGTGGCCGGAGCCATCGCAACCGGGCGTTGGGCACTTGAGCTCCTGCGAGTGCGGCTGCAGTTGGGAACGATCGGCGCGCGGGCACCCCGACAGACTGCACATATACAAACTGCTTACAATGATGTGACGACGCAACGAATCGCATCTAAGAATATTCGAAGGGGGCTGGGTGAGCCCCTCACTTGACTAACTGAAAAACGCAGCACTCTCTGAGAGTCCCTAACTAACGATAACGAACCCAGCACCGATTGGACATTTTGCAGTCAGCATTGACTTCGTACCAGCCCAGAGTTTCACTTATTTATTATTAATGCTAAAAAAGGTCTGCTTCAGCCTTTAATATATGTTTGAATATACTTTCAACACAATAGCTTGCGAAGATCTCACTTACCATCACATGAGATTGAAATCGGGCAACACCAGAGATTTTGCAGACATTTTTCTTTTTTAGGAAAAAAAAGATTATGGCAATTGACAAGGCGAGCAAATCGTGCGACTGATGGTAGACTCGTGGCTTGCCCGTACCAATACAGCGCCATTTTAAAATTCAGCTGTTCAAAACTGCCCAAGCGATGCGCTGCGTTCGTCAAACAAACTCATACATTAGACATGCCCAGTAATTACGCTGGCAACATTGCACTTCAAACCGGAGCATAGTAATGGTTACACATTACTGCTGGGCGGCAGAATAGCTACAGCATTGCAGTGGTACACTTGCAGATGTGTTCCTGATGCTAATCCAAACCGTGAAGGCATAAAAACTTTTGCATTATCGCCAGTCTTACACGACTAACATATAGCCTATTTGAGCAAGTAAAAGACGCAAGAGGCTGTTGCGAATTTCGTACTATTTGTGTACTATTCCTTTAAAAAACGTAGCTACTCATAAGTGTAAAGATGTAAAGAAATATAATATAGGTAAGTTAGTATGTTGTTCGGCGTAACTGGATTTGAGAAGTGATTGTTACAGAAACCTCATAATCTTCATACTTTACATACTCGAGGGCTTTAGAACATTTATTTTTTATGAATAAAGTTTGCAAAGTTGTATATTTTTTAATATAAAATCTGAATATAATGTGGCTTTGTTAAAATTTAAAAAGAAGTTATACAATTCTGTGGTGTGTAGTTTAGCTAACCTAAACTACACGGTTAGGATGTTAAAAAAAGACTACGATTGGGTTGATTAGAAAGTCACGGTTTTGTCTATGTAGTTTTTACCACGACAAGTTAGTGTTATATTGCATACCTACACTTGCTAAATTATATATAAATAAAATTTTGTCCTTGGTCGCATATAATTTGCTAACATGTTATTTTTGGTCTTTTCGTATTTTTTCATCTTAAAGTTACGTATGCCACTCTCGCCCTCAAATATTCTAATATTAAAATCATGTCTATTTGTTACTCGACTGTTGCGTTAAAAAATACGAACCAGGAAACTAAATAAGTAACCAACATACTTACCAATTTACCAATTTATAACAGGTCATCATGAAATATATGACCTTTTGTCATTCCATATTTTGAACATATACACTTATATGCTTCAGCCATTGCAGCTTCGAGTGGTGATGATGACCGTAATGATGAAACTTTTTATTTTTACTTGTTATTGCCACTTTTGTTGTTATCTGTTTATGGTGTAATTTTTATTGATACTTACAGAGATTTTTTACCTACACTAGTATGTATTAAAAAGTAAACACTTTGAGGTAACATAAAACGGTTAAAATCTGTTTTAGTAAGACTTTAAAACAATATTTGTGCTGACCTTGTGTACAATGTTGTTTCTCAGATTTAGAGCGACAGTTCCGTGTATTTTATAATAATTTTAAATTTCAGTTTCGGCAAACGCACATACTATACGAAAAGTCTAAAACATAGTCTCCATTACAGATAGGAAAACTCAAGTTTCCTCAAAACATTTTCTCTGTGCATTTCTCTTTTATTTTCAAGACATGATGACTGAAAAATATGTCCATAAGCATTGTGTATTTAAATCTCTTAATTTAATTATTGATGTTAAGCCCTTCGACCGTTGAAATAATTAGTTAAAGTTATTGAAAACAACATATTTCGGTAAGTTATTAAAATTTAAGTAAAGAAGATATTACAAATCACCTCACTCTAAAAGAATAACATTGAAAGAACAAGTAATCTTGTTTGTATGTCATTTCGAGTGAAATGGCAAGCATCGTTTTCTATCAGAAAGCTAAAGTTTAATTGAAATATTTAACAACGAACATGGGAATGGAGCAAGAATCAATGCATCTTGCATCTATTAATACAGAATGTTTATTGGATTTTTTCACATATTACTTTATTAACCAAACTTAAAATATTATATCATTTATTTAATAACGCCTTGTTGTATTTTAGAGGTATTGTATTAGTAATTGGTTAATGACTCTATTATTTAAGAGTCGATCTAACAGACTTTCCTAGCGGTAGATACCTTAAGAACTAATAAACCGATTGCGAAAAGATCTAGTAATTGTTTTTTACCTAATAAAATTAGCTATACTTGTGTTCGAAAGAAGTTTTATTATTATTCGTTGAGCCCTTCTCAAGTTTTTAGGTAACAAACAAACAAACACACAATTTTGAGCTCTTCAATTTTATAAGAGTACCTACAGATACACTCGTATAGAAAAGCAGTTGTAATACGTTTCGGAAAAAAATATTACAAATGTATAAAAAAATTACGGATATTTAAAAAGAAATTATTAAAGTACTGCAAAAATTAGTTTGTTATAAAATGCGAGCTACAAATACAGTCATTACTATGATGGTGCCAACAGTCAACAACAACATTTACATTTATGAAATGCAAAACACTAAGAAAGTTAGACTATTTCATGTAACGGCGTTAAACATGTTAGAATTTCGCTGCAAACGCTGAAACCAAAACGATGCCTCGACGATTTCACGCCTAGCGCTCAACATTTCATCATGCGGTTAGTGCACATAGAAACCTCGGATTACGCCGTCACGTCAGTCAGCCCGTTGGGCAAAGGAGCGGGCAAATTGCCACACGGGGGCGGCGAAACGTCATGGCACCGGGCGCGCCGCCCATCGCAATGCAAACGCGAATATTCGCGTTAGGATTTCGCGCGCGAATATTGTCGCTTGCCTGCGGTGCGTTGCGAAGTTGCCGGACACATGGCCCTTGCCGTCGCACCTTTCCACCGGGCACTGGATGAGCTCTCTCGACTCGCGTATCCGGCAACACGGTTTCCCGTAATAGTCGTAGCGGATATTGCTATTGTGAAATAATCGACTATAAGAAATATGTTGAGTGATAAAATAAAATAAGCTAATGAATCTATAATCAGCCGTCGTCGTCAATACGAATCCAAATAATAAATTTGCGCGTATGCAGTCATGTCAATGTCCCATTAACACATAAACGTGTTGTGTAATCGAATGCGATCACGATACGTAATACTTCACGCTTGAAAATGTTTACAAATGTATTATTGCCCGCATCTCTTGTTTGTTTTGTAGCAATAAATAAAAAGTTATGCAGTTAATTTTGTCGTTATCTAGGTGGATAGGAGACAATCTGTTAATAATTATTTATCTCACCTGTTGCGCCGCATATCTGTATTTTGTTCCAGGTTTTTGTTTATATCTTATCTTCACTAATCAGTTTACGCGCACACGCGAGAGCGCGCCAGCGCGGGCGCCGGTATATTTAGACTGATCCGCTCAATGTGAATGCTACAATTGAAATTCTACAGTTTGAGATAATAGTGTAACACCTTCTACCGACACTCTACCTCTTTTTAATGCGTTTTAAAATTTATTTACACATATAGATATTTAAAGTTAAAATTTTATCGATAAAACCCTTTGTTTTTTTAACAGGTTATTGTATAATTCTAAATATATTCTTTAAATACGTACGTAGGTTTAAAGTCGTAGAATTTGTATGTATTTTTCTATTAATATCATATAAATTGATACCACGTTTGCCCAATACCTTATAAATATTTAAAAATGCAGTTGCGAATATCCGAACACCTTGACTTATTATAAGTTTATTTTTGACACGGTTAATTTTAAACGTTTAATAGTTATGAATATTTATAGGACTCACTAGCGGTTAGTTATTAGTGTGATATATATCACATTGTGAGTTGTCACAAACATTTATATAAGTCTAATGATAATTGACGCGTAAAACGATATTTTAAATAGCGACGGTAAGGTAACTTGCACGCATCTGTATTCTTATCTTATAACGCTACGTGCCTTAATATGCTAAAAAAATTATACAATTACCTTATTTATAATTTTACTAAAACAGTTAACACAAAAGTACGTAATAGTTACGAATATACTGAACCAATAATGTCGAACTAAGTTCTAATTTAACTATTGTACTTTTGAATAGATTTTGTACCTAAGTCTAATAATTTTTAGATGAACGCTTATGTACAAGCACGGTTTTTATTTAAATTTTCCCATAGCTGCACGAATTAAAAAAAATCATAAAAATTACAGTTTTACAGCTGCTTCGAGTGTAAATTTCATCTTGAAGATTTTGCCTAAAATTGGAAGATTTAGTTACTAAGAGTATATTCACCTGCTATCCTTTGGCTTGTCGTGAGGAGCGTGCGGTGGCGGCATGTAGCAAGGTGGCGAATAGGGGGGAGCGTGTGGTGGGTACGCCGGGGGAGGTGGGTATGCCCCGCATTGGTACTGGTAGCCCCCGTAACCGGCTGCGGCCGCCGCGGCAGCGTAGTCCGGCTGACCTAGACCATAGCCGGCTACCGGATGTGGACTGACTGCCCCGTATCCTGTGCAAAGTTGAATCACACGCGGTGAATATAGTACGATGGCCAGATCTGTCAAAATTATGAAACCGAGAAAATTTTCTTTGTTCTGCCATCTCCTCAACGTAGAAGCACAGTTTACAAAGCGTTATAGTTTGTTAATAGTTAGATAAAAGTTTTTATTGGTATTTATGCCCGGCTTTAACGGCGACATTTGGAGTCTTAGTACAGTCTTAAAGGTCGCATAGTTAAAATTTTGTAGTGAGTGCGTTTTCTGTTTTAATATTGTTTGTAATATCTCGAACACGTAAGATGTGATAATTATAGTATTAAGGCATAATTATTAAGATTGTGTAAGAAGCCGGACTTTTACAGAACTCTTTTTGCTCCACCAAGTGGCCAGTGTTCTGTATACAACCCCTTATGTAATTAAATATTTTTTTTTTTACTGGAAGACCAAAAAGAGTAAAATAAGTTTAGTTTATAATTTTTATAAGTTTTTTATAAGTAAAAAAAAGTTAATTAGTGTGATGACAATTCTGTAGACGCCTAGCTCTTTAGATTAGCAACAATTCTCTGCGCGCCATATTGCGGCTTCGCGTTGCAGGGTATTGTGATTAAAGCAGTGGCGTTTTAATTTGTTCGAGTTGTTAAATGGCAACGACGTGTATAGAGGTTTACATCCCTTGAGTAAAACCGACAATATCCAAATACGGAACTTGTAATGCTGAGGTTTCTGTATACGTAATGAATTTATTATATGTATTTAGTGACGACTCTATAAAAATATCTTAATTAACAGTTAACTGCTATTTGTATATTGTAGTAATTACATAATAAAATTAAAAGAAGTACACGTTTACATATACCAATAACAACGTTAAAGTTTTGTTTTTAGATAAGAATGGATAAATAAGTTTATAAGCCACAAAATATCATTTATAAATCAAAAACATTATATATGGAAAACCTTCAGAGTTCATTTCGATATTTTTATCGGTATACTTATACAATATGTTTACCTGTGGCATCTCTATGATATGCATCTAAATACGGATGGCTGCCACCACTGTCTGGTGTCGATTCTCGGCTATACGACACTGCACCGGGGAAACCACGACTGTTGACAAATTGTATAAAATTAATAAAAAATGCAAGTAATTGACGAAGGTAAAAGGGAAATATTTGATAACACAATAAACCGCGACAAAAGTTCGGGGCAGTAGCGAGAGCGTAAGAACAATCCTATCACAATATGCCTCACCTATGTGGTAAACGGGACACACTAAGGTCGAGGGTCTGACCCTGCGGACTGGGCACCTGGGGGCTGGCCGTCAGCTGGGGCGAAGCGCCCGGCTGCGGGCTGCCACGCGCGCCCCCGCTGCCACCACCGGCGCTCGTGTACACCGGGGACGCGTACGGACCCTGTTTATAAAAATGGGCTTTTAGAATCGTCAAGTCGCTGGTGGAGCCTAACGCAACAGTTTGACAAAAGCGGTCGATGATATCACGGGTGGGCGCTCACCTGCGGACTGCCGTTGGAAGTGGAGAGGTCAATGGCGGGACGGGGGTCGCGCGGGTCACGCGGCGTGGGGCTACGCGGCCTCTGTGCCTGCGCCGCCGCGATCTTCACGGACAAATTGATCGCGGAGAAGCCGGGTGGCACGCCGGGCGCCATCGCACTGACCCCACCGACACCCCCCACTCCACTACTGGCCTCGTAGTGGTACATCGGTCTGGACCGAGGGGATGGGGTTATGCTCATATTCGCGACACGACGCGAGGTCACAACACACAAAGTCAGGAAAAAACGTTAGGTACGTAAGAGTATGAGAGGTGGGCCTCGTTTACCACATATCAGGCATTAGTTCGACTGTTTTTGACTATTGTTTTAAAATATCAAGAGAAATAGAAAATTCCGTGATAGTTAAATAGGCGATGTTCACAAAATACCTAGGGTATATTGGGCCGGAACTAGTCTCCTGCTCGGATTGGTCCGTTTTCATCGGCGTCGGCAGGTGCGGATCATGGTAGCGTTCTTCCTCCCATCCATACGGACGTTGAGGACACTGAGCCGGGTCGTAGCGCTCGAAGGCCGGTGTGCCTTCGTAGCATCGCGGCTCGTAGCCATAGCGAGCTTCGTTCATTTGACTACAGAAGCGATAAACAGGTGTAAGATACAAACAGTAAGTGTGAAGAAAACAGCTGAACCGTAAAACTTTATATTATGTTAACATATATCTTCAATAGTTTTATTATTTAAGCGGAATTCAAAATATTTGTCAACGATGGCCAAACTATTTGTGAGATCAAATCTATCTTATAATATTTGACTTACTAGGTCAAAAAATATAAGTGCTCGAAAAAAGCTTAGGTTGTATAACTAACGAACGGTCTTCAGCCCGTGTCATTGCCCTAGTCGTGGGCCTCGGAGTTACATTCCTATCGGTTTTAGAAAAGTACAACACTACAGTGCTATGAAGGTGTACGTACCTATAGGAGCGCACATGGTCATCGGGCGGGCGCTCGTAGGGCGATCGTTGGTCTGGCGGCGCGCCGTAGCCGGCGTGGCGCGTCTCCATCCCGCCGGGGGAGTCGCGCTCGGGCTCGGCGGCCTCGCGCTTCGGCACCAGCAGCTCGGGCGCTTCGCTCTTCACCGCGGGACTGGGCGGCGAGGCCGCTCGCTTGCGCTCAAGCTCACGCTCGCGCTCTAGTTCACGCTCGCGCTCTAGTTCGCGCTCCCGTTCTAGCTCCCGTTCCAATTCGAGCTCGCGTTCGCGCTCCAACTCAAGCTCGCGTTCGCGTTCGCGCTCTCGTTCGCGTTCGCGTTCGCGCTCCCGTTCGCGGTCGCGGGACGCGTTCGTGTCGGTTGTTGCGCTTATCGATGTGTGCGCTAGTGCCGGCACTGTGTAAACAGTTAAGCGTTTAATTCAATTTCTTATGTAAGAGTTCACATACGAAACATTTAACACCTACGCTGATACAATTGACGTTGGTCTAGCCCGGTGATTCCCAAAGTGGTCTACGTGGCCCCCCTAGGGTCCATAGGAAACTTCGCATCCCTGCCAGGTCTTCCACTTAACACGTTTTGATGAGTTTTGGTAATATGGTAGAAATGTAGCAACAAGGGGTTCACCGTTACGAGTAAAAATTTGAATGTGGCCTAGCGTTTCAAACATACGCGTTCTCGCTTCGAGGTATTAGAGTAAATCTCAATGATTTGATTTTAAAGGGCACATAGCATGATACAAGCTTCTATTTATTGAGCATCTTGCACTAGGAGGGCGAAACATTTATTGCGGAGCCAAGTTATTTGTCGCATGACATTGTTCTGACCTGTGTATGTACCTGGGGGCCTGGCGCGTTGGGAGCGGGCGGCTGCCTTGCGAGCGGCGGCGGTGGGACAACCAGATAGGGACCGATGCGTGCTCCGGTTAGAGCTGACGTGGCCGCGTCCGTTGCAGCCCGGCGTCGGGCACTTCAAGATCGTTTCGTGGAGCGCCAAAACTATTCAATGAGCGAGAATAAGGTTGTATTGTCGTTGTAAAGTCAATTTAAAAAATCGAAAGTAGAATCGTTTACGTTCGAATAGTACTCGTATACTATGTTTTTAAAAAGCAGATAGCATTGATGCTGCTAAGGCTTCGCGGTTTAAGAGTTCAGGTCGTATCAGTAAGTATAGAAAGTTTTTTTTTTACCAAAAACATTATATGTTCCGCATATATAATCCATGTATGAATAAGTCAACACATAATAGATTTAGTTTTACAGCAAAATAATAAGATTATATTTTTGTCTGTTACTAATAAAATTTTGATAAGACGTTACGGTCAAAATAATACGTTAATTAATAATCCTTTCGTAACACAATGGTGTATAACACTAGCGTAACCGTTTCATAATGATTAAATTTGATATGTTTATCAAATTAAAAGACTCCCTTCAAAACTTTTGAAAGGTGGAAATGTTGTATTTTAGGAGATAAAGTGACAAGGCGTGTTTCGAGCGTCCGATAGTAAGCGGAACGTTTGCTGATAACAACACTATGCCACAATGTACAGGCTTGCCGCTACAATGCGCTCGTAACGCAGAAATTTAAGATGTTATATCTTTATACTTAGTAACATCCCCAACGCCTGACTTCGCGAAAGAGTTCCGCCACAAATAAATATAGATGTAAAAGTCGAACGTAACATACGTTTACATTAGTTAACTATTACCATACATATATGTTTATGATATCGTTAACCTGTTAATGCGTGTATCAACTGAATGTCAATAAAAGCGCAAAAATTATCTTACAATTACGATTTCACAGAAAGTAAAGTTTGATGAATACGTTTCGTAAGTATTCTTACGTATTTTATTTCACTTATTGCAACTACTATCAGCAGCTAGCAATATATTAACTGCTTTGTGCGTGACTAAAATGAAATGCAATGAGATTCATGACCACTAATCTTAACATTATAATGAAGTGGATGGAAGTTTTTGATATCTATCAATTAGTAATTGTACATTGACGAAATTCTTTATTTACACGGAACGGGTTTACAGGTCTTCATTTGAAAATTAATATGATTTCTTAATGCTGTAAATAATAGTGTACACATCACCTAATAAATACGAGCCACAGATTTGAACAACTTAAATGTTTACTATATGTCTAAATGATATAGATGGAGAATAAAAAAAACTCTATTGCAAACAAAAACCGTAAAAAATGTGTTCCGTACTGTTATCGTGATGAAAATTTATGTACATACATACAGTTTATTTTATATCATATTACACAAGTGAACTTGTAAACAAACATCTAAGGCCTACCTTTTGTGTTGTAAATAGATTTTAACAGTAATGAACACTTAAAACTGAAACTGTTTCATAAAAAAAGCTCTAGCGAAACGTATTTTCTGTATTACTCACTCTCCGGGGTGACTTTATCCTTTCTTGGGCATCCTGACAGACTGAGGGAAGAAATATCATGTCAGTATACGTTATTAATATCCATAGGTGAGATTAGTTTTGCGTCTATCGATAGACGATGTGGTAATATGCTCATAAAGGACTTCTAACGAATTTTCACCTAAGAATCATCGCTACTCACCTTCGATGGTGCGTGTACAGTCCTGTGACGTGGCCCTGCCCATTGCATCCAGGAGTGGGACACTTGTTGCCTTCTGTGAACAAATCGACCGTTGCACGAATTAGAAATTTTCCCAATCGTTCGACAGGGGCGTGGGAGTGCGATCGATAGGGCGGGCGTGTCCGCAGGGCGTATCTGCGCAGCTCCGCCCAGCGTTCGCCCCACCCCGCCGGAAAATTCCAAAGAAAAAATAAAGAACGTTGAGCGACTGCGCGTCCAAGTGCCGATTTTTCTTTCGGCAGTCGAGCGGGGCGGCGCGTCGCCCCGCCCACCGGCCGCCCTGACCCGTTTTTATTGCACGTCGCCTTACATCAACCCAGCTAGCCGTACGAGGAAAACATTTAGGCACTACTATCATGACACGACGTAGGTGGAGCCTAGAACTATACCATCAGATTGAATTAAGACGGTCACTTCACAAATTGGGGATGATTTGTATACGGCTAAGTTCGTGCTCGAACAAGTTGGCTAGGACGTCGTCGATAATAGAATAATAACAAGTTTTCTTTGGTTTCGCAAGAACCTACTTTAATGCCCAAGTCAAAAGTCGAAATGAGATTTTCTTAAAATATTGTAACACACAGCTTATGTTGCAAAAAAGTTCCAATGTTTATTGAACTTGAAACAAGCTAATTGGACAAATCGGCAACAATGCTGCAGTGAGGTCGTTGGGGAAGTTTGTATAGGCCTTTTAGGCGCAGCGCACCTCGTGACGGCGTCGGCGAGAGGGACGAGAAAACTCGCGAGTCTCGTGCTGGCTGCGTGGAGGGTAGAGCGCGTGCCTCTTGGAGAGCCGTGGCCGCCCTAGAACCGGCGCCCGCTGGTTGCAGCACTGTATACTGCTTGGAAACCTTAGGTGCCGAGCTTTTCTCATGTTCATTTGAATAACCCCCGAACGGTTCACTGGGGAAAGTTGTTGCGTGGATCTTGTGCTTCACCTCAGCCGGCGGTTTAAACGCGGACTGCGTGGAGAACGGTAGAGCTGCGGTTGCAGCTTTGTACGCGTTGTAGAGCGACTGCTTATTCACAGCGAGCATCTCACCCTTGCGCTTTTGCTTGAACGACTCGTCGTCATATTTTTCGTCGTTTCGGTCAGTCATATCGATCTCTAATTCGTTCGACGACGAGTCTACTAGCTCGTCGAAGCTGGGCCCGTCGTAGTGGCCCGAGTACCTGCTGTGCCCGTCGTCATCCATGCTCTTTTCCCTGTCGGATATCGAAGTTTGTGGCTTGTCCTCCTCGTTCGAGTCGCAGTTGTTCTCCGCGCTCAGGCCGTGAAGAGCGAAACTCTTTTGTGACGCCTCCGCGCTCTCTGAAGATTGTGACGGCGAGGAAGGTAGCATCTTTTCCGATCTTTTGTCGTCGAAAAGGTTTTCGAAGTCGTTACCGGGGTCGTTCTCATCGCTGCTGTGCGCACACGTCTGTTCCCGACCAACTGGACAGGACCAGCTGCCTGAGAGCGTTATGAGTGCAGCTTGAGTCTCGCTAATGAGGCTCTCGTCGTCTTCCTCGGGCTGTCGCATTGTATGTGGTAGTTTGGTTACGAATGTGTGTTGCAACATATCTGTGTCTTCCACGTGCTCGCCCTCCATTAAACGTCGTCGTCGCTTATTGATCATCTCTTCATCCATCGAGCTTTCGTTACCGATGCACTCGAATCGCCTATCGTTAACTCGAAAAGCTTCTATGTCTACACCTATCTCCAATCTCCTTTTGTTAATCTGCGATAAGGATGAATGCGAATTCAGCGGCGCCGTCCTGTAACAAACGCAACGGTCAGATCCATTCCCGGTCAACTGTAAAAATATAAACATCAATAAAATGGAAGTACTGTACTTGCGATTCGATTTTCCATCCACAATCAGAATATTTTTACGCGGAAATGATTCTCGGCGTTTCCAATTCGACGTCAACACATTGTTAAGCACTTCATAATTATATTTAATTGCACAAAAATCGTTCCCACGTAAAAACCATTTCACTCAAGAGCTTTCAGACCAATTTTCGGTTATTTCGACAAGGGCGATGTCAATCAAATTGAAATGCATTAAAAGTTTTGTGAGCCAGCAGTGGTAACTGAAATTTGGCTAGAGATCAATAAAACGAATTCATAAGTATCACAGATTTTAACAATATTAGTTATAGTTTGAGTCACGCTTTTTAGTTGTGTTTGTTGTATTTCGTATTTATATTTTATCCGCACATCTAAATAATTCGATGTGTGCATTCAAAATCCACTAAAGTTTCGCGGCCAAGTTACCTTTAAAAGTTTTACAAAAACGTCACATTGACAACAACGATTGTAAGAAAGGAGGTCTATTTGGGCTATTTTATAAGTTTAACGTCGGTAAATGTAGTTTTTTATTTATGGATTTTTATATATTGATTATTCTAATGAGTGTAAGTTTTATATATACGTTGTATATAATAATAATAATACAATTGTATTATTGATTTTTAAACTTTTCATTTACAAAAAAATTACCCTGATAAATACAGTTCTAAAAAGCAGCAGAAGCTTACGGTATTAAGCGCAATTTCGCACACACATAAAAATAACGCATTGTATTAATTGACTTTATTGAATTTTTTTATTGCGTCCCGATTTAAATAAAAGTTTTCTTTTTAATATTTTTAACAAATGTTAAAACTAAGTAAGTATTAAACGAGAATTTTATTAATTTGTAATTTTTTTATAACAAATTCAAATTAAGGCCGAGAATTTTAAAATAAATCATAACTTATAATAATTTTTTCACGTCAACTTAATTTCTGTTACAAGTTTCATCTTAACGTATAATATTCTTTTAAAAACGAAAATGAACATTCAATTTGTAATAGTTTCTGTTCCATTAATGTCAAAATGAAACATCGGGAAAAACAAATATTCGAAAGTTATAAATATGTAACAGTCGTCGTCGAATAAAATGCGCATAAATTTACAATTCGTAGAGTTTTATTGGTCAGTAATGGAAAATACATTTAGTCACAGAATACGTATTTCCTCAGAGCACTTAACCACTCGCTAAGTACGCGGGGCGGAGCAATTGTAACTGATTTATCGATTCTCGATATTCTCGGAAAGTTGTGCAATATGCGTCCGTTCCTACTTTAGATAGTAATCGATGGCCCTTGACGAAGGTAGCAACGGGGAGCCCACCGGAAGCCCCGAATACCGATAGTACGCCCGGCAAACATTTACGTACGTGACGCACCCCCTAGTCCCTACCGCTGTTAACAGAAATTGTCCGAAACGTGAAACGTTTCCAGTAGCTCGCCGAAGGGTGTAACGCGCGGGTTTGCGTTTGAGAACGCTTACGTGTCGGCGTAGGGTAATTAGATAGACCCTGAGGGAGGTGGCTGCTTAACCGGTTTAAACTGGTACTAGTGCGGACCTTTATCAGCGGGTGGCGACTGGCGGGTTATCTTGGGGCCGCGTTAATTGTAATGCCTGAAGATTAGGGTGCGATGTATAGACATCATTATACTGGCTAGAGCGCAAAGAGAATAACAAAACGTTAATCTTGATGCAATCTTTATCTAACATCGTCAAGTAATATCCTATTAGTGTCGTACTGCATCAATTGGTTATTGTTTAATGTACCATTTGTTATATTATATTTGTTTCTTTTATAAAAGTTCCCTTTTTATTTAATTAGATTATTAGATGAGAAGATATATTAGATATCTTTTTTCTTTGGCTGCTGTTAGTCCTTTATTAAAGGTAACGAAAAGATTTGAAATATTATATAGAGAGAACTATTAAAAAATTAAATTGACATCACATTTTCTTAATTTGTGGAAATCCCTACCAACCGTTTCCGTAATTCGGAACACGAAAGGTGGGCCGAGACCCCTTCCCCTGTGGCAATAACAAACACGCGTCGGCCTCCCGCAGGCCCCCAGACATCGCGGCTTCCAAATTCAAATTGCACCTTACAATTCTTAATTATTGAAATCATAAATCAAAACGTGCCGTCTAGGCGGGCGACCATAAAATTGGGAGGGGGCCGCGCGAGAGCTCGAGTGTGGTGGGATTAAGACATTATCACTTTTCTTTCAAGCAGCCGCGCCCCCGTCGGCCCACTCGGCTGTAAATCAGCGGCTAAATCCGCCGGATTAGATTCATAGAGTTGCCGCGGCCTGAGAATCCCGCGCCGGCGATAATGGCTCCGCGTGCTTGCGTGATTTCGCTTTTAAATCGACTCCCTCGTCGAGATAAATACACTCCCGATTTGGCAACGATCCCGGAGCAAGTTCCACTTTTAAACAGCTTTACCTTTAGCCTCGGCTTCGTAAAACAACTGAAAGCCACTGATAAGTGAGCGCTACTTCGAAAACGCGATCTGCTTTTTGAAAGGTACACTTTAAGATAAATAGGTATGTATAGTAAGTTAGTTTGTGCAAACTTGTAATATTGTAAAAATTGTAGCGTTTTACGATTTTAAAGAAGGCGAAACAAACACTGTTGTCGCGTCTTGTATAATGTAATACAAAATGTTGGCTACGCATATACGATGTTTAACCATAAAAATGTAAACTGTTGATTAAACGTCAGACGGTGATGTTTTTACCACTTTTTCTTTACTGTAACTATTTGAACAAGGGTTTTTAATTTTTTTGTTTAATTTGATAAGAGAAAGATCGTCAACTAGTGTATTTGTTTGAGAATAATAATGTTTTAGGGACATTCAAATAAATAATCTATATATATTCACTTCTACCCAAATATTTGTATATATTTGTATACATATATGTTAGATATGTATTACACAAACTATGTATTATTTAACTATATATGTATATATTTATATTGTAAATTTATGTTTGTTTATTGTAAATAATAAAAAGAAATTAATTGGATTCTTCATATAAGGAGTTTCCAATGTTGTATCGTAATTTACTCCTACGTAACCTAAGTAAAGATTGTGAGAATGTGGATATACGTACACGTGGCCTCGAAATAGTGAAGTAAAGTAATTCTATATTTAATTAATTATTTTCAAAATATTTTAGAGGCAAATTATACTGAAAATAGTAAAATAACTTGTTCTACTAAGTTTCTTTTTGTCTTGAGTTTTAATTGATTTATACGTATTGCATATTAAACAACATTTTAACACACACGTTCTAAATGAAACTTATATTATTTAACTATTTATTAAATTTAAGCCAACGCGTTGTAAGTCAAAGTCAAAGTCAAAGTCAAAATTCTTTATTCAAAATTGGATTGGTTTACAATCGCTTTTTGACGTCTAATGA
>DWHO01000074.1:0-28811 GCA_018247575.1 Eurytides lysithous rurik | reverse complement strand
ATCGTTTACACTCGTATATGTAACTGCCCTCCAGTATCGCTGCTCATGTCTTTGTACGGATATGTTACAAATTCAACATAACTACGGATATTGGGTATAGGTGTCGACGGAGCCTGCACCAAACTGGATTCGATGCGGAGAGGAATAAATTAAAAGTTAAATTATGAGCGGTCCGATCTAACAACATGAATGAAACCCCACCCCGCGCCCCTGCCCCTAACCCAGGACTCGGCGGCGTGTGGCCTTTACCACTGCCGCTCCAGGGCAGCATTCAAAGTGTTTAGAAACATTATTATCAGCAGATAAAACCGCTAAAGAATCATACGTGTCACTCAGTTACAATATAACTCTTAATCGTGGAAATATTAAATGTTCACTCTTTATTATATTTGTTAGATATACAAATGTGAAAGTATTTTTGTCAGTTTATCCTTTTTTTCCACAGTAAAGTATTAAAGCACAGATCGACGTGATATAAAATTGAGATAGCTTTTAAGATGCGCAGTGACATAAGCTTATTTTTCATCTAAAAAATAAATAACAACAGAAAAAACTGAAATCCACCGTAGCCGTGAACAAGGTCTAATAATAAATTATGCATGTGATGTGTATTGTTTGTTCGAAACGGAATGGCTTACTCTTATTTATCACATGAAATGTAAAAAAAACTAACTTCACATTCGCATGACGTGAAAAACGGGCCATGCCTATATATTTATTTTCGCAATTGCTTACTTTAATCGAAAATAACAACCATCAATTAGATTCATTTTTTTAAGTGTCTATATTTGCCTCTTTTGCTTTGCATCAACGTTATTTATAACATATGTACGATATTGGTGTCTCGTGCTTATTGTGTCTCGTATTCCTGAATGCGGCCCTGGTATAAGGTGAGATGACACGTTATCGGCGCCGGTAATCTGAACCCAAAATATTACGATTCAAAACTTGGTCAAGACCTTATATCCCGAATATAGTAACTTTGGGTACCATTAAAGGGAAAAGTGGTCGTTTATAACTCCGACTCGGGATACTTTATTTGTTTAGTCATAATAAAACGTTGTCAATTAAGCGGACGCGGGAATAATGTTTTCTTTTCTTTTTTTTTTTTAACCTGATATAATGATAATGACTATAAAGATTTTCTCTTTTTAAATAACCGAACAACTCTGGAAAGGCGTGCATATATTTAAACTTGATTATATATTTTATTCTTTTAATCGACTGATCATTACATTATAAATAAAAATAGTTGCTTAAACAACGAATAGTAAGACTAAATACATACAACAAACATAAATCAACTAATACGGACACAGTTGCATTGTTATATACATATATCATACTATGCCCATTAAAAGTAGAATATGCAGTAAATAGGAGTGACCTTTTCATTTTTAATTACCGAGCTAAGATACGGACGTTTATATTTATTGCGGTTATGCTTGTGTCGCATCGCAATATAAAACTTGGGTCGTTATGTGTCCGAGTTTAATTGAGATCTTATATTAATTAGAGTGGATGTGAGGCACGGGCGGCAATGTGCCCGGCGCACGCATCTTCTGCACGCAACTGACCCGATCTCGCGAACATAAATATTGACTTCTGTATGAGGTGTCACTTACTGATAATAGTTGAGAAACACCTACCACCAATAAAAACTGGTGTCTCTAAGTTATGTGTGCGCTATAAAATGTCTGTAGATTCTATTTTAAGATGATTCGAAAATCTTTGTTCGGTATTGTGAAAGTGAATGCATATTTCCTGAATATCAGACCGTTTTCACACTGCAATTCAGCAAGATTTTCATGATGTACTACTTAAAAGAAACGGTCCCCCTCCCTACTTTCGACATACTCTTAAGAGGCCATGTTCCCATTAGTTTATACTTTTTATCCTCAACGCCTAATAGTCAGTACTTTGTACCTTATAAAATCATAGGCTAAGTAACATATCTATATGAGACCATTATGACTTCGGTATACTATCTATTTTCGATTAATCTTATATAGTATCATTTCATATGTTACATTTTAAGAATATATTTCGTTAACATCAACGGGCACGGCTATGCAATCAAAATACTAGTAAAAGATTAGGACGCGACAGATAAAGGGATGTAAATAAAATGAATATTTCCTTATAAATTATTAACTCGGGTCGTTGCTTCCAACGGAATAACACACCTATAAAACGGCATACCGGCCGTTTGGAAGATCGCTACAGTCACTGTTTTATACACCGAAAGTGCGCGTTATCGGAACAAGATAAAATTATCTAAATTCGAGAGAAACATTCGGATATGTTGCCATTTGTAAACAAATTGCGAGTTAGTGGCTCTTACACTTACTAAAGCGAAATGATTTTTAAAACAATTCCCGTAGTTAATAGCGTACAACGCGGCTTCCATTTTAAAATTTCCATTTCGATAATGTTATCTATTGCCGATCACGATCCGTGTCTCCTTCTGTGATTTATTTTCGAACTATGGAAGTCGAAGTTAAGTTTTTAATTACATATTGATTTATTACTTGTGAACTAAAACGGTACATAAACTTTTATATTGTGCTTAAGTTACATAGAGACGAGACGCAATGCGAAGATATATCTGCATCTCATATTAAAATTAGTATCATTGAAATATTAAATGTTAGATTGTTTCACCTGACAGAGCGATATTTTTATATTTGTTCTTGTGAGAAATGGTTTAAAATGATGACGCGATCAATATTTCCCTTGACAAGAAAATTTGTGAACTGAAACACTTTCGGGCGAATATCGGATTTATTATATTCAGGAACGTAGTCGGCCATCGGCGTGTTCGCGTGCTCGATGACGTGATACTGCGCCGTCACGCGTGTTAACAACGGCGTTATAACAAGTCGCGGGACGAGGCGAACTAACAAGCCGGAATATCGCGTCCCGACATTAGCGATCGGGGCATGCAACAATTTTATTGCCCTCACCCACTTACCCGTTCGCCGATTGAAATGCGCCAAAGCTATCGCGTCATCTTCGTCGCGCGAGCTGTTTGCGAATTCTAGCTAGCGATCGACAGTATCGACTAGCTTATCGCCAGCCGTCTCGGCGTCACGAAACAAAATTAACTTGTCACCCGTCCGATATCGCGAACGACGTTGAAGTTAGAAAAATATAGAACGCAATTGAAAATGTGGAAGCGAAAATTTTTCTGACGTATCGTAACGTAGCTTCGAGTAGAAGTATCGTTTTTTTTTCTGCTTAAAAAAGGCAAGTACTTTATGAAAGCTAAAATGTAGTCTTAAATGTTAAAGTAACAGAAATAAAAAAAATAAAAACCTATTGATTACTGCCTTCATTTGTCAATTATAAATTTTTTCGTTAACTTTATCATCCGTATATTCTTTATAAATACAGTTCGTACCTGGCTCAAATAATAATAAATTTTATTAATTTTCTACGTTCGCACAGTTATAAGAACATAGAATTTATTTTACAAATCACTTTTAACCGCTCACATTTTTGGTTAGTGCGTTTTTGTAACTCACGAGTGTCATCATCGCTTAATTTCTGTCTAGAAAAATTAAGTACCCTATATAATAAACTTCACTTAAAAACCCAACTACATCTCACCGTCAATCTTAATCCAAGTTAGATCCATTCAAAACTTTTTATAGAAAATTAATCCCACATTAACGCATTCAAAAGCTTATCTATCACTATAGCTTACTATCAGACTCTGTACTGTAATAAATTTTTATATTATTATTTCCTCTACACGCAACGAAACGTGTTAAAGTCAAACAGTAGTAAAATTAACTCCTAGATAAGCAATAAAGCTATAAACAGCGTTTGATATACATTAAACAACGGGTGCGATTAATTAAAATAGGACCATAAAAACTTATTGCACGACGAGCGGATACTACCTTGTACTACCTACTTGACGAAAACTTCAATTACATTGTTTAAGCTTTACAAAGAAAGTTGACAAAAGATATGTCGCCTTTGTCGAGAACACTAATGCTTCGTGTTCTTCCTCGACTTTTTATTGTACATGCGCTCCAAACAATATTATTTACTCAGCTGTTTAAAAAAAAAGTAAAATTTAAAAAAGGAATCGGAATTAATGCATACGGATAAAACTAATTTTGTTTATAATTTTTTCAATCGTCATTGTAATAGTTGACAACTTCATAAACGAGATCAAGACTCGAAGTTTACTTAAAAATAATGTCTCAAATCCAAAAAGATTGTCCCTAAGAACAGAAACTTTTCAACAGCGCTCTCCAAAATATAAGTTACATCTAAATATGAAATTGGTAAATACTGATCTCACACGTTTTAAATCGTCCCATAAATACCCCATCGAAGTATTATCGAAGAATCACTTAATTTCTTTTAATTAGATGTAATGGTCTAAAACTTACTTTGGTTGGGACGACTGTCTCAGATATTACTACTAAAAACTACTTTTAACTTACTACTATCTTTTTCCTTTAATAACATTATAACATTTGATTTAGGCCGTTCCTAAAGACGATGTGTTAATACTATCCTGTAAGGGCAAAACCATAGAACAATCATAAGAGCCAAAAAAAAACTATTTAAACGCACCAACCAAAACGATTTCCGACAGCGCTGCTTCGAAAGCGGTTTTCAAACCACTTAACAAAAAAAAACATCTGTACATAAAAATTAAAGATCGTATTTTTCTTTATAACTCATTTCACGAGGCAAATCTCGGTGGAGAATGACAAACAAAAAGCATAATAACGTCCCTTAAAATAATATTACGTGTCACGAAACCAAAGCTTTATGAAACCCGATATTTTTGTCATATCTGTTTTTATTGCGGCTCAATAGAGAATTACTTGGTCCTCCTTCGCGCACAGAAAAGCCATTCAATATGACGCGGAGACGGATGTAAGAAGGGAGGACTCGAAACTTGTCGGCATCCATTAAATGGCTGACTTCGATATGCCTCCATTGCTTTAAAGTAGTTATGTAATTTGAAATAAATATATTCGTAGACTGTCACATTTGTCATAAAGTTGTAGAGACCTTAATATAAAAAAAAAATCAAAACTTTCGAGGCCACGTGCAATACTTTACATTTTTAGGTAGCAGTTTTTATTTTGACATAATTAGCGGGAATCGATTTCTTATAGTTTATACTTGATATTGTATATCCGTAAGTTTGTTTGTTGGTTTATCCACTTGTCTTTCACAGAGCAAAAGATCCGATATATTTTTTTGCAAGGATTTTTTTTTTGGACGCAATAATACAACAAAATTTCAAGACGCTGGAGAAACGTGCAAGAAAAACCATATTTTACAGCTAATTTATATGTTGATGTTATATTCATGCTTTGTTAAATCATAATTGTTATATTGTAAAACAATGCATATTCTTTGATAAATAAAAAAAAATGTTTAGTCCCAATCGGGTATTATAGAACTGTTTGCTCTATTGATAATAAGGTCATGTTTTTTTTTTGCTACTGCTTTTTCACTATTATGTCATATGCATTGTAGTGAATAAAAATCGGGACTCCTGATGTTCAGACTGATATAACATTCGTTTATAGAAACGCATGTTCGGGCTGCAACATCCACAGAGCATATTAATCTAATAGCCGCATACAAAATCACTCGGCGTGATGATTTGAAATTTTGCACAAATCTAGTCGCATTTAAAGTATTGTGTTACTTGATGTATTAAATGGCCGGTTGACAATGTCGTGCGGATATTAAGCCACAAAAAATGTCCTCGAATGTCCCGAGGATTTTCCGCTTCACGCAGTGCTGCACTCTCCGCGGCCGGAGTCGGCAGTTGACAAAATATTGCATTGTTCCTATTATCTACGCAGTATTTATTTAAAAATGTTATTTAAATGGATGATTTTAAGCCTGCTCCCTTAATATCGCTATTGTCGTACTCTTATTACAGTTATATAGTCGAAAGGGAAATGTTTTTGAAAAGTCCGATCATTTATATCGTATAAAAAGTAACACAAATACGTGAGAAGAAAGCCCTAAAGGCGGAGAGAGAATTAGTGACGCCATTTTGGAACTAGACGATGGCGCTCAACCAATTTATTACCTTTATTACTTTGTTCACTTTGTTATGGTCATCAAGCTATCGCTGACCATAAATTTGAATTCTCTCCGTGACGGCCAATAAAGGTAATGAAGGCAATCATCGACGACCAAAGCCAATGAAATAATAAAAATAAATTTGATATGAGCGACATATGGTGGCTTCGATGCGAAGCGGACCCTGTCATTGCTGTCAAACATGCGACAAATAGCTCTGCGACTGAGAAATCCATTTCATTTTATCCAACCGTTGATTACACAGCATTGGTCCGTTGGACGACAATGAAATACATCTAACACGGCCAATATATTTACACCCCTTTCTGTTTTTGAATCGGCGCGATGACCAAAAAGTAAATTCCCGCTTATTATTATTCCATTACGCGTCGCCCCATTTTTGAAAGAGAAAAAAATATGTCAACCGATGATGGCTGGGGAAGAGTGGGAATAATCTACATCGTCGAAATCCGGGGAGGTCGCGACCCGAGAATATTCAATGTGTTTATATAAAATAATTTTCATGTTCGACAACTCACGACACAATGCCGGGTATATTTTTTGCTCTGTCGATAAATTGGCCGGATTATCATTTAATGGAGGGCTCATGTTCGTCGGGCTTGTCCCGGTTCCCTATAACTGACATGATTTTATTAAATACCGTATCGATGAACCGATACAGATTGAATTATTTTTAGTACGAAGCGACGAGACCTGGTCTGATGTATTTACTTGAATGTGCCTTGATATTTTTAACAACCAAATTCGTTATGATGAGTTGAATATAATTTTGTAATATCATATGTATTAATAATATTTATCATACTTAAATTTAAAATAAATAGTAACAAAATAAAATATATATACAAAATAACATTTCTATAAATTCTTGATTTAAAAAGTAACGATACTTTTTTATCTTTTATACTCTTCGTCACATGTGAATTTCATTACGTACTAATGTGTAACGTCACCCTCGGACTTACCTCGAATCGCTTATTATTAAGTGCAGCTTTTATAACTACATTTGTGGTAAAAAAAATGCTTAATCTCCTTTATATTACCACAAAAAAAGCTTCGCAGATCCCTTATTAACGCCAATATTCGCTGGCACAATATGAAAATTTACTTTATTTGACAGCAGATACGCGGATGGCATAGAAACTAAAAGATCTTATCGTAGCGCGGTAGTCTCCCTGCTTGTTTACACTAAATATTTTGCGACACAATGAAATTACATGACATCTGTACTGCAAATAACGGGAATATCTTTATTCATACCGCGACCGGCAAACACGCTCCCCTCGCGTTCGCATTGTCATGCCTGAGACCGTCTGCTTACTGTCTACTACAGAATCTCCCTATATTCTGTATTCCTATATCTATAATGATTACGAGTTTGAGGATCAGATAGAAACTTTGCTAACATAATAATATTATCACCAATACATAATAATCTCACAATTTTTAATGGAGTATGAGGCAAGTGATAAGCGGCCCACCTGTGAGTAAGCTATCTTCACTGAACATGGATATTCGCAACATCTCGGGAATTGCAAATGTGTTGCCGACATTATTTGGGAATAGGCTCTCTTTTTAGGGACCGTAAGTCGTTTTAGTCCGAAAATAAATAATAGGGCCAAAGAATCGAACCGATCGGAAAGTACCTGGTCGTCAAAGATTCGGGGAGATCGCAGTTGGATGCGGTCAAATATAAAGAGCTGGTATTAGGTCGCGCCAGTCGACTGAAAGCAGTATACACTGAGCTGACCGAGAAATGACCGCGAAATTGAACGTAGCTCGATATGTCGACATTCAGAACCCTGACCGTGGCTGTCTCAAGAAGGGGAGCGCCTTCAAAGAAAGGAGATACGGCAAAAGGTTTGGTTTTTAACGGTGGAACTTCCAAGCTTGAGACTTTTACGAGTTAAATTGAACTAAATTAAGTCGGCCCCAGTCCGAGATTTTACTTAACAAAATATTGTGTTGTAAAACGAAAAAAGTTTGTGAACATATAATGTTTCCGATTAAAAATACTAAAATTGTTTTGAAAGTCATGTTTTTCCTATTACTTGATACCACAGGAAAAGCCATCGATGAAAGACAAATATTATTTAAGGTGAAGGATGGAACGATTTACAATAAATAACAGTAATATTAAATTCCTCCCCTTATATCGATATCAATAGTTCTTCGACAACCCCATTCGCCTTGGGCTTTATCAGATGTCGTGCACTATTTGTTGGATTTCATTTTGTTTCAGGATTTTTTTCATGTTATGTAGTTTTTAGCGATTTTTGATCTTTTTATATCATTTTATTTATATTATACTTTTATTATGATACACCACCAATTCTATAAATTAAAATTAACAAAAAAATCATCATATTATGAGTTAATTTTTATTCATAGCGCATCAAAGCGGTACTCATATCGATCGCTGCTCTCATATATCTGCTTATAATAACTTTTATAAAGGAAATTAATCGATAACCTTCTTAGGCTTACTTTTTTTCTAAACTTAACTTTGCATAGTATGATCATATTATTTAATTCATACACATTTAGAGACCTGATAATATTTTGAAGCAGCCCGCAAAATGTTACTCTCCTCTGAAATCGGGAAAAAACAGTAAAATAGACGTAGCGAGGTATCTTTGTAGGCGCTATTAGTTTTCTTTATAGCTTCTATTGTCAACTGTTTGTCCAAACGTTCATCATATGTGAAGTAATTTGAAGAAACCTTATCGACGCCGAAAAAGCACAAATGATACGTTATATCTATAACGTAAAGGCTCTTTATAAAATGTTTAATTAATCCAAACCAACATCTCGTTCAAATGTCAAGATCAAGGTTCAAATTTCCCTATGCTCCCATATACATTTCAGTGTAAGTATTAACAAGGACACAAAAGTGTTTAGAAAAATTATTTGCAGGGTGGGTAACGTGCAAACAATTGCAATAACACCCTGCATTTACATCCAGCATCGTCTTAATAGTTATAGCCTCTGATTCGCTTATCTATTCTAACTAATAGACATACATTTAATAAAATCTAAATTACTTTTCGCTACTAAAGTATTTTGTAGCGAAACAACGTAAATTGTATATAATACAGATTTATATTTTAATATAAAAATATTCAAATAAAATTGTACACATTTTGCTAAACAAATAAAATTATCGCTTACTTTTTGCTATTTACAATTGACAGCATATAGTTAAGAAACCAGAAAAAAAAAACTTGTCTGATTGATGTAAGCAGTGTCAAAAGAACTTGACTTCTATAAAATGAACCGTTATGAAAGATAAAAAAAATTGTCATATGCTCTCTGAGTATTTTCTTATAAAACATAACAAATGAGCTATGATAAGTAACAGTTTCAAGTAATAAAATTTCATACTTCATCGTAACTGAGAATTATGGCAACGGAAATAGCATTGTCACGAAATTGGTTTGCCCGATGAGTTTTGAAAGAATTATGGTTGTAATAATATAAAAACCACCTTTGAGTAATGTCAGCGATGGACACAATTAAGAGATAAATCATAGAATAGATCTATTGTATTTGGAGTAGGATATGACTACTCCGGGTTATATTCCGGGTCGAATCGCTCTTTGCCCCATAGCCATTAGGGACGGTCACCAATTTATCATTAAGGCAATTTTTACAATTATTGTTTGCTTTTGAAGGCACACTGCTGTTACGTTTGCTCTACAATATATTTATTAAACATAATTTTTTATACATAGCCTAGATTATCTGTAGTACTAAAATGTTTTTAAATTATACTCGTTGATTATTATTTGCAAAATTTTCCGTTTACAATTTTTTTATTTATAATAGGTACGTTAAACGCAAGATGCTTATGAACACTTTCCAGTAGTCATATGGGTCGAACTAAGCTAAAAGTTTTTTATGATATTTTTTTGTGTTTTTATGGTTTTGTTTGGGGTGTCGAAAAGTTTAGTTTGAATTTTAGTTCATTTATTCGAAATAGAGCAACCCGACGCGCTTAAATCGAATGGTCAGCGGTCCACCCACGCTCACAAAAGATGCGTGGGTGCAAAGATTACTCTCATTCAATTGAAGCGCATTGTGCGTCGGCGCATGCCACTTCCAGTGGCCACCTCTTAATTATCGCGCAGCTGCTGACCCGCGTCCATCTGCAACGTCGCCACCTACACCCCGTTTACAGGATGATCACGAAATTTTGAAGGGTGTCACGATTTTCTCGAGAAATATTGAATCGAAAAGCAAACTTAGATTCTTAGGGCTCGACCACAATAAAAATTATTAGGGATAGGAACGCCACAACCTTGCGGTTTGTTTTACCACCAAGCGTATTGTCTTTTACTATATTCCACTTGGAAGGGAAGTGAGTGTAATTTCCCGGTGTCGAGATTTACCATCTTAAATCGATAAACTTTTGTACAGTTTGACAGTCTAAGCATAAATAAAAAAAATCTCTGAAACCCAGCACAGCAGGCAGTTTGTAAACATTGCCAAAACCTGTGCTATTGTAGGCAAGCGTCTCACTTACCATAAGGTGACTTGATCATTTCTTACTAATGAAATCTCAAAAATAAAACTGATTATTATCGTTAGAAGGTGAAAGGACTTCCACTTGACTCCATAACCTGTTGGCGCGATTATTGGATCAATTTGGAAAAAAGTACATTTTTCTACGTTTTATTTTTTGCAGTTTATTTATCACTTTTAATGCCCACGAGTATAGTTTAATTCAAATGTATTTCTATGACTAGAGAAAGAAATATATAAACTAAAATGCATTACGAAACTTTATTTATTAACAGGGATATTACAACAACTTACCTTATCGTGGAAGAATACAACACGGTCCGATATTCCAAACAGCCTATATAAGAGGGCAATGGGCTTCAAAATTTCGTTGATCCGCATCAATGTAAGGTAAGTGTCCGGTGACAATGGCGTATCGGTTTTGAGTGGCCATACGTCCGGCAAATCTCATTTGTGGATTTATCATTAACAGTATTTCATCCACCCTTGTCTATGGAAGCCTATTAAGGGGTTGCCGTTCTGTAATATCGTTTCCGTTCATGTTTAATGCCGGCGGATGTTTATGAGTATACAAAAGTTTTATTTAATTATAGAAATGCTTTGTACTTAGCTGAATACCTAAATGCATGAGCACTTATATAATTTAATTTTCAATTCAGCAGGCGTTCTATGTATGTGTAGATTGTACGATCAACATATCCACGCTGACTGATTATTTCTATTGATTACGGTCACTAGTTTGACCTTTGTTGTTTTTTATAAAAAAATCTAGCTGTCTCTCCACTTTTAGGTAGAAATCGCCATCGCTTTCAATCTACTATATCAATCGGAATTAGCTCAATTTTGATAACCAAGCTGACAATTTTGCTGAGTCACAGCGGGCTTACTAAAATATTGTCAATTATTCGGTATGCAGTAATTTGCAAGTGTCGCTGTGTTCCGGTAATAAAACCAACGATAGGATAATTGGCTGATATTGTACTTTTACAAAAGTGTCCTAGTACTAATAATTTCTTGCGTTTACGCGAATTCGTACTGATTTTTAATTAATGTAGTGCCATCAAGGTGAGAAGTTTTTAAATGTTGTATGATGATTGAAATGAGGTGATTCGGAAGCCATATTAAAGATTTAAGTAATTTAATACTTTGATTTTGTATCCCGGTGACATGCAATGAACTCAAAAAGTTTTGTCGATTTCATCATATAAAGACATTGTAACTTATGTTTTGACTGTCTGAACACGTATTCTCATGATTTTCTATTGTGTGAATTTCTTTTTTCGAATATTTTGTAATTTTACCCGAAATCGCAAAAAAAAAGATTATTACAAGTTTAATACGCATATCTGCTGCTTATCTATATAGCTCTCAAACAGGTAAACCGATTTTTTTTGTTTGACAGGTCATTGGATGTGTTGTAACTGTTGTGATGATGTGACTTTTAATTTTTACTTTAACTGTACAATCGGAAACTTTTTAAATGTTTAACGTAAGTTTTATACTTTTATTTATTATTTATCTTTCCTCGCCACAATCGCGTTTGTCAATTCATTAATGTGCTCAGTCGCTTGCATTTTTAACAGTTTAAGGTTTTCGTCAAGATATCATTATTGTACACTAAAGCTATCAACAGGCATTATTTAAAAGTATAAGACTATAAACAAACGCACGACGAACACGTGAAATAGAAATGAAAAATAAAATTGATGTATTTCCACCTCACAATTGCACTCATCAGGGGAACGAGGCGTGCCCCAATCGCGCGCCTTATCGACACTAGCTTTTGTCTTAATTCGACGTCGGATAATTTATGGGCGAGCGCTGCCCGCACTTGCCATAAATAATTCTAGTTTTGTTGCAACCCAATACGACTATAGTTTTTCTGTCAAAATTCACATAAATAATGAGCGCTCGGCGGGGCCGATCTTATCTCCGCTCCGCGACAACTCTACGAATGGTTATAAACAAAAGGCGGGCCCTAATGACTGAATGAGCAATCGTAAACCCTTGAAATTTACGCGCGACTCTTTCAGCCGCCTTTTTGAAAAGGTTTTATAACGCGGTCGGGTGAGGTTCGCCCTCACTCCCTAGGCGCCTACGCCAGTCGCGCCGCTATATCTGATTTATTCATACCACCCGAACACACATGATCGCTTTTTCGGATGGCGGTTATTTGAGCATATATTTTTTTTCACCTCAACTCGTACAGGATTGATATTTAATTTAGGGGAATATTCATTTTATAGGGGAAAAAAGGCCGCCGAATCACTCCCGGCGTACTAATTTATTGAAAGGCTTTACGAGCTGATGCCCGAAATGTATGCGCGTTTGTCTACATGCGATATCGGTTATACAGTTATTATTCAACCGCACGCCGCTGGGAAATTGCGAAATTGTTTTTTGTTTTCCATTATCATTTCCATCACGGATGTCTGTCTACGGTGAAATCGTTACGAGTTCGATACAGCGGTAATTAAGGGGAACAATATCGCCTGCCAATTAAAACTATCCAATGAGATTTGTTGACAAAAGATCAATGTGCGGGTGGACGACCGTGGCAGATGTGCACGACCCTTTCCGACCTCACTGCGACCCCCGAGGCTGCAATTAGTTATTCAGTTATGTGACATCTCGGAATTACTCAATCACGTATACCGTAACACGAACCGAAGAACGTATTGGCCACGACCAATTGGGGGGTCCGTTTCTGCTGGAGCACGGATGACGCAAGCCCGGATAGGTTCCGATAACGGTCCAATATTTATTGTCACCCGGCATACGTCATTAAGATAGTGTCAAAACTCACTGGGGCACACTTACCGGGTCGGACGGTGCACTCATAATTATTACTAATGCCTTAAATATGTCAAAACAGGAATCCAGGTAAAAAGGCGTAATTTACGCGCGTCCGATAGAGATTTGGCAGTTGGCGCCGTGCCGCTCGCCGTGGAAGGTTCGCGTCGCAAGCGGGCGCCGCGTTTTTGTCAGCCATTGTCTTTGATATAAATTTCAAATAGAGAACGCTCCTTTTTATGGAGATCTAGTTTACGGCGCTGACAATAAAGGCCGCATAAATCTAACGTCCACTCCACCGAAGCTGCACCACTCCGATGATCGATCGATAAACATTATTTATGCACTTCCGTTGGCAACGACACGAAAGGTTGCCTTCGGTGTGCGTTAACTCATCGGTGAAATATAAAGATAACGAAAAGGAAATCTTTCAAAAAAAAAAATAGACCCTTAATTAAACAGATTCCACGCAACAATACAAACTTAGAACGTAGTCTTTTTTCTTTAGAAAACACGCAGTTTAAAAAAATTAAATATCCCCCGCAACCGTAACGATCATCCGTTTAATGATATTAACATTTAACTGCATATTTATTCACACAAATTTAAATAGGCCTATGATGCATTCCATTATCTACGTATGCGTCCCATGTATAACCTACCTATGGTCGCTTATTGAATTCAAATAGGCGTTGTATCGACAATCCATGAGCTATTACAAGTACTTATGACACACGCGTTAAAGCGTTTTATTAGCATAAAATGTTTAAGGCCGTTAATGTAAGCCGTTGCAAGGAAACTTTTTCCAATCTTATGATTTATGTATTTAAGCAAATTATTTAATAAGAGAACAATGGCGGCCGGCTTTAGCACGCGGCCAATCAACGTGCCTCGGGGGGAAGGCTGATTAACGACAATAACTCGGCGACAACACCGACTTGACCACGTTTATTTTTATTTTAGTCCCTTTCCAGTCGATCTCTAATGAATACGGTTTATCTTCGAGTTTATATAAAAAAAAAACTTTCAACTGAAGAATCACGCCTTAAAAAAGAAACGCTTATTAAAATTTATTTCTTTCTCCTCTTGCGGCACTGTCGTGTACGCAGTCGCGAATAAAATTAAAAAGTCAAGAATTCTTATTTATTTTAATACAATAAACCGCAATCGCTGAATAAAGATAAATAAAAAGCAATAAAAAATAAAATCGCATTAGCAATAAACAAAATGCTTCAGCGGATGTGGGCAGAGCGAGTGGCGCGAACACGGAGATGCGTGGAAGAGACTCTAAATTTTTATGATGTCGTAAATAAATTATTCAAATAACATCTATGTCTATCTAGTTCCTAAATAGTCCATAACATAAAAAAACACCATATTATACACGGTTCTATCTCGTTTTAGTTTTTGGGTTATGAAAGATATTTTTGGTTCAAATTTAACCTTTGCTCAGATTATAACAATATATAATTAACGAGCATATTTTCTTATATAGCTAACATCGACAATAGTTCCGTAATATTTTTCAAACAAATATAAAATATGCTTATAGTTTCATGTAATTTTTTAAAAAGCAGTTGACGGGATGAGCAGCTCGTACACTCGAAGATAAGTGACACGCTTGTCCATAAAAGCTCGAAGCCGCATGACACATGTCGCACTCGTCACCCAAAGATAAGAGATGAGAGAGATGTATGTATCGTAGTAGTAAATATCAAAACTGCCCATAGAGATGCGCAGGAATTAAGGTTACGTTTGTCTCCTATAATCAAAATCCGCGGAACAATCCTTCAAAAACCATTCAGTGGGTAAATTTGTTAGCACAAGCCGACTCAACTGCATACCGTCGGCTGGTCGTCACGAGTGCTACCCTCTCCAGCGTCTTCTTAATTGTGCCGAAATATTTATTTGATTGCAAACTTTGTGGCGTGGCCGCGCCAACCGAAATGGTCATCGGCATCCATACAGCCGCCACAATGGCCACCGGCGCGGCCCGTCCCCAACGCGAGAATTAGAGTCCGCCATCTATAATTTTCATTAACGACTCTATTTCGATCATATAAGAACGGTTTTCGTTTCATTCAAACTAAGACCTTTATTAAATTCATCACACGTTGAGACATAAACATTTTACACTTCCATTTAATTCTTCACCGTTATGATATCAAACTCTGTTTTGAACCCAATCCGTTAAAGAGGCATTTTCAAATATTGACTCAACTCGTCACACATAAAAAGTATGTTAGTCTTATGGACCTGGCGTATAGTAGAAATATTACACATTTGAATAACGTCTGAAAAGTAGGGAAGATTAGACACTGGCATCAACGATTGTGCCTTGTCTTAAAAAATACGTCTGTCTCTGCTGCTAGATGCGCTGTTCGCCCTTTTACCCTTACGATGCAGGCATGTTAATTGGTTTTGCAATAAATTACTTACTAGAAAGAAGATATTGCCATCATGTCACTGATATCTGCAGGTAGAGTAGCACTCGTAAAAATATTATTATTTAAGTTTTTTTTTTAGTTTTTTGTTTTGTTTTTTTTTTATTTCCTTACCACTGCCAGTTATTCTATTGCATGTAATATGAAAGCAATATTGTGTATTGTGTTGGACAATGTTAAGGATTTAACTTAAATAAATTATCTTGTTTAATCTATCATGTAATCTAACCAAATACGTCGAAGGAGTCACCTTGCAGGAACGATATTTCTTTAGTACAATCCATCATTGAGATAAATAATCATGCTTGACAAAAAATTGAGCACACATACGGCGTGATGCATAAACCACTATGCATTTATGTAGGAAAATGCAGGTATAATCGCCTGCCTCGTATAACTTCTCAATAATTCAAAGCGATATCACTCCATAAATAATTCAAAAAAAAAAGCTTCACGGCGTTACCAAGCCGGCCCATATTTCTGGAAATCAGCTTAATGTTCTTAAACCATTTTTATAATAAATTCGATTCGGGACCTACTGTGCCCGAACGGGCTATTCAATTGCTAGCATTAATTGTTTATATTATTAATAAGAATTTGTGCATGGATCCGCCCGTGTGGATCTGATTCTTGGGTTAGTACCAATCCGTATCTCCGTTGTCTTACGAAGGAAAGAAAACCCAAGAAAATAATAAACACACTTTGATACTTATATAAATAGAGAAGAAACATGTGCGAATGTAAAGTAAGCAGTATTACAGCGGTCGCAGCGAGCGGTATGGTGGCCGATCTCGGAGCTAACAATCAAGATTAGAGACGGCGATAGCGATGTCAACTAGCGCAGTAGTTCCCATGATTCACGATGCCATTCTAATCTTTAATTACGGCTTATCCATCAAACGGTATGACAAAGGCGACTCAAACCTAGTCGAAGAACGGTTTACGTCTCTGCCATGTTTTATCTGCGCTTTGAGGAATAACAGAGATGATTTTTTGCGAGAGCGGCGTGTTTATGAACATCCAGTTATAACCTCCCTTTGATCTCATCTAAGTTGTCACGTTACATTTTACAAGTTTCGATCGAACGTCAACAACGTTGCAATGTCAGTTTCGTTAGCTTATAACGAATTTGGCACACGGACTGTTTATGGGTGTATCGTTAGTATATTAAAAAAAAAATTATGGACTCTTTTCATATTTATTATTGTAATTAGCAACTTTTATTAAAAAATATAAACGATATCAAATAAAGCAACAGCAGCTGGTAAATATATCTTCGATATTCCATATACAATATCAATGAAATTTACACAAAACCCTTAACAATAAACATACCACATAATATACGTACAAAAACTTACTTCTCATTTTTCAATTTCATTCATTTTTCGTACCATCGATTGTGGCATATCAAATATGAAAGAAAATATAATAGCATAGCAGAGTCTTTGTATCATACGACAATTTCGAATATTAGGTAAGTATCTAAAATCGTCATACGGGACTTAAGACTTTTTTTTGTTTGTATTTTGTATGACAGTAAATCGGTCGATGCGTCGAACTTCTAATTCGATTCCAGTGTTAAGCACTGTTCGCGGACAGTGTGGATGTTTATGAAGCGTACTAATTTATGTTAATAATAAGGTACGTGTAACAACATTCAACGATGGTCCTAACAAAGCTGACTAATTATCGTGGCGCGGCGTGTCGTAAAATAGTGCATATTGACGGAATATAGAGAGGCCGGCACACAGTGCTTAATGACATTAATCACATTGATTTATTGTGGTTCCGAGTTATTACAGACCGGGCGCGAATGGATGTGTGCGTGCGTTAGTTTACGGTTAGCTTGCGTCTGTGTGCGTACACTCCTTGTTTGAATGTAACGCGCGACGAGTACAGGATGATGCCGATGGCAATCCAATACGATTGCTGACGCGACAACATCAACTTCCCCTTTAAAAAATGCAAAATAAATAATTTGCTTTGTCCACAATTAAATCTTTGCTGTTTAATACTATATAGATTGCAATTTGAGTCGTATAAACGCTAATTATTGTATACATCTAGTTACATTGTTATAAGCTGTGAGTGAAGGACGTCTGTAGTTAGATTTGAGAACACCCTGGCTAGTGTATCGCTCCACGAACAGATTAGTTGCGTTTGTGCGCGTGTACGGCATTAGGCAACAATTTACGCTGTTTGCGGCGTGTTAATATTGATTGGCTCGCTTTATTTCGACTCGCGCGAATATATCCACGGAACTAGTTCATCGCACGACATTTTTTTGGCAAAAATAAAGAAAATCATCTCCGATTGAGCTTTCGAATTAAGATAAAGTAACGCGATCGATTATTCTCATTCGCTTTACGTTACTGGTAAATCGATATATCGCTGACACATTGTCGAGGAAAAAAATTCCGAAATGTTTATGAGAATCAATTTCACACTCCACGAGTTTTAGGTCGCAGGGCATTTATTAAATGCCGAATAATCAATTCGAAACAACTCGCCGGCGTACTAAAGCAACATCACCACAAAAAGATAATCGATTAAGAAAATGCCTTGAGCTATAAATCAACAGGTGTTATACCAGACACTGCATGCGACATGAGATGAAGTGAAACCGCACGTTTCCTAATAAGCTCTAGGTATGTCCACCGACTCGCGGCTCCTTCTAGCGAAGCAATCTAGAAATAATTAGTGCCCTTTCCAAACTCGTCGAAAACATTCAATATTTCTCGTTTTATAAACTACATTCGTTACTTTGAGATGTGACACTTCTATGCCGAGTAACTTCTCTGAAATCATTTTTCTTTAGACCGAACACGGCAGTACTAGAATGAAGAAAGTAGTACTTGAATGAATAAATACAGATAGAGGACTTCGTGAGATGTATTTGTATGATTTTAGACTTACTAAAATACGATATTAACATTTGAAGTAATGGAAAAATCTAACTCTTAGAGACGTTTTGACCGTAGACGGTTGTCAATTAACTGTTTTTACTCGATCATGTCATATGCGAAAATGTAAAGCTCACCCATTATTTTTATAGTTTCCGCTCGAGCAATATCTCTAATATTGTTTTTATTGATCGCATCTGCAAACGCATTGAAATGTTCCATCCTTAGATTCGTAATGATTAAACTAGAAAATAAAACACAAATCAATAATTATAAATAAAAAAAATAGAATCGTAGCCTGAGCTCACCAGTTGATACGAAAGTTAAACTGCTACCCTAAAATCTAACTTCGTCAATCAGTTTAAAGCACTTGTTGATTAAATTCTTAACTACATATTAATGTAGTTAAGTATATTAATAGTTCACTTGTCCAATTAGAGTCGATGTAAAAAGCAAAGTGGTTTCTGTACGCGCAACTAGTGTAATTTTCAAGAAAACAGTCATCACAATTAAAAAAAAAAGAATTACTTATCGCAACAGACATTAAATTCATTCTATTTCTATCACATTTATAGTTCAATCGAGACAAATATAGTTAACTGTAGAAAATTACTACTTAAATTCCGATATTTGATCGAAGATAACTAATATATCACTATCTTAAATGTTTTAAAATATTTCAAGTTACAGATCGCAATAGTGGCTAGTTTGTTGTTACTGTCACCAAAAAGTGACCACATAGAAAAGAGAAATCTAGAACGTTCGCACATAAGAAATCTCCACGTACGGAAAGGTGGACGTGCTGACGCAAACAAATAGTGTATCTTAAACTACTTGTAATAAATTGTTCCAATATAAATAAGTGATGGGCCGCCTCCGGGAAGTCTGCATGATTATTTCTGCACATCGAGATCCATGGGAATCGAACATGCACTTATAAGACAGTGCGACCTATATCGTACGTGAAACGTGCACACGGCGTTGGACACGTCGAACGGACTCACAGACACGCATATTAAAGGCGTCATTATAATTTCATAACGCACGCTTGTCGACGTAAATAATACGCAAAATTTATGTTACGAGGTTCTCACCGTTCGGCGGAGGCGCTATGAATACTTAACGACAGCCATTAAGTATGGAACGGCCGAGTATCTCTCATATTCATTTGAGGACGTGGAAATAAATTCAATTAAGCCGTTTGTATTTCGTTACAATCGTCCGCGTGGACAGTTGTGCTGTGACGCAAGTGCAGACCATCGAAGCGCTTATAAGAATATGTTAAGGCCCAGAATCGCGTAACCCGTCCTCTGTCTAATACTTTCGTAAACACTGTAACAGCTTTGTACCACGTACACACTTCTAATGCCCACGGCTTTTCGTCGTGAGCGCGTTATGAACTCAAATGCAAATCGTATCCCCATTTGGACTAATCGTCGGTCAAATCGTTTTATAGCATTTTTTTCTGTTATTAAAATATCTCTTGCATTCCGATGACGCTTAATCAAACATCTGGCTGAGTTTTAGGTCCTTACTTCATCGCACTCGCCTAATTTACTAAATTTCTTGTTAAATATGATTTTGGACTATTAATGTTGCTGAGTGCTACACTATAAACAGTTGATTATTATTTTTCTTATCCTACCATTTAATGTAATTAAAAACTTTTAACCAATCACTAGTATATGGTAACATAAACATGACATTTAGGTCACTTAACCAGATTCGAATGCGTCCGCGCTGAAACGTCGCCCGCGTAATACCCTCCTCAACCCGGTCGAGGAAGGGGCCGACAGCGATCAGGACCGACCGCCGGGAGTTCCGTCTGCTCTCTCTACACCGATAGGGAATTTATAACTACGTCAACAGGTTAGGGAGAATTTGCCTTCGAGCATAGCGAAACACTCACACCGCGTACACTAGATACACCTGGGTCCCGGGGCGGTTCTCACCGCCTCCCGTTCCGCTTGCCAATCAACAGTCGACGACGGTCGCGGTCCAGGTCCGTACCCCGGACCTCGACTGTCCGTAGCCGACAGTCCCCAAGTACTTCTAATTAAATTTAATTCAAATTTTGACACAACACGCATGTCCTCGTGCGTGACCTTGCAGGACGTGGGGCTTATCCAATTTAATTTTTTATTAAGATTTGGGTCACTTAATAACCCGGGAGTATTTTAATAACATTTAGTGAATAATATTACGAATTTAACACGTTAACTTGTTTTTGCTTCTATCAATGAGTTCTTTAAAAAAAATCATAAACTTAGTTCAGAAGAAAAATATGTAATTGTATATATATTCTTAGAAATATATTTGTGTTTTATTTGTCAATAGCTTGGTCGAGTATTGTCATGAATGTTTTTACAGTGTTCAAACATGGATTTTAGGAAATTTTCAGTTAGTTTTATTTTCGAAGAGCTCTTACACAAATATATCCAAACAAATTTTTCACATCTATGCTACCGAAAATCGCTTTTATGCAATTGTGGAAACGTAGTCAATAAGTGCAGGAAAGCGTTCCTTTAACGCTATTGTTATTTCTCTTATCCTCGATGATTAGGGCAAATATAATAACGCGGAGGGCGAAACCCTTGCTAAGTAAAGACGGGAGATGTTCATTGTCCATCATCATTATCGTTATATTGCTGTAATAATTAATTGTTACAGAAAAAGGTCATTATATGAGAATTCATGAATCTAATAGTACCTGTATGTTGCTTATATTTTTAAAGATCCGTTTTTACTTACAAAAATCTTCATGAGGATTATCAAATAGTTATTTGCGGAACGCAACCAATAAATTTACATTTGTTTTAAAAATGACTTATTAACATAAAGCTTAAGTAAAAGAAATCTTAAGTTTTGCACTAGAATTCCAGTAAGGTTCTATCTTGACAGAGCCAGAGTCTAAACAATGGAATAAATATCTAATGCTTAAAGAAAAATAACTTTTTTATTTTTTATATAACTCTCTCCAGTGTAACTTAAGTTTCTGTGAAAATGTACTATATTTTTTTAATTTTCTTTTAAGCACTTGTAAGCTATTACTCTAACATATACTCTGATGAGTATATCGTGAAATATTAAGCGATGGTAGAAAAACGTTTTATAATTTTAAAAAATTGGGAATTAAAAGAGAACTATATAATACGTATTAGTACATTTTAATTTAAAATAAAAAACACATAAATAAACAAGCATACGATAAACAGGGTAAGGGGTACTTGTGGCGCATTGAAATTAATGTTGATAAATATACGGACGAGGCGGTCGGCGGAAGTACGGACATCGATCATCCGCCCGCCCTGGATAAAAACGCTCGTTAGACTTAGAGCCTCCCGCCCGCCCACGACCCTCTACCTGCCTCTCTATTAATGTTCCACTCAAGAGCCTCTATTACTGCCACCATTTATTATAACCGCTCACCCAAATTGGCCAATCTCGCATAACGGGATACGCTGCAAATTAATTAGCCGTACAACTTATTATTTTGAGGTTATGTCAGGTTTTAGCTTACCACTGAAGAGTGAAACAATTTTTTTTCCATTTAAAGTCTAATGAGTAAACATATAAGGATTGTATTGAAGAAATGTAAGCAATTACGGTATAAGGATTTTTTTTATTTATTTTATAGCTTTCGGTCGTGTCAGTCGCTCATTCGACCACAATGTATCGGCACCAAATAAGACACGTAGACACATAGGAATCGTACAATACGTTATTGCGCGTGAATATTCAATTAATTAGTAAGCAACTGAAACCTTGTTAATTCCCCTAATCTACACTAATGAGTGGGATAAAGGTTTTATGACCGTTTTTACATTTATGTTCGTGCCTATTCCGATGTACGGCGAACGTAAAAGCCAAGTTTGAAGGTTGGGGATATACGTCAAGCTTATTCCGCGTATGTGAAACAAGACGTCAAAATAAATCTAAAGCCACCGGGGTGTGTTTAGGCAAAGTGACGGCAGATGGATGGCTCGAGGAAGGGTAAAATAGATTCGTAGAAGCTAAAAAGCGTCTACAAAACAGAACTAATATTAAAATAATAGTAGTCACTGCGTAAAAATTGAAATAAATTGAACCTTATGCATAATATGTAAAAAGAGGAAATTTTATCTCGATTATTAATAATAAAACGTTACACGTCAAAAGTCATTCGTTACTAAAACAAAACTAGACAGATATGATTTTTGGAGCGACTTTTAGCATCATTACGTACAAAGTTCCAATTTTAAATATCATTTTGTTGTGTTCATCTTGAAGGGTATAAGCGTATTTGGTACGCGAGTTTTAAAATTATTATGAAACAGTTCCTCGATAAGGCAGGATGATACCGGCTTAACACCACCGCCCCCAGCCCCAGACAGCGCCCCTTCACTATCGCATGCCACGGATGCCTTTCCAGCGTGCATCTACATGAAAACTTGAACCAAGCTTTATTCACAAGTTTAGATCTATACGAAGCGCATAGATACATAGTTTTCTTGGTCAACGTTCTATCATAGTGAGTTTAAGCTATAATAACAAACTAACTACGTTCTAAAGCCTGACAGTGATTAAGTGTTTGCGTGATTATGTTATACTTACTGACGCAACGATGCTGTTCTACAGTTTTTGACAATTATCTAGGAAACTATTAAACTGACCAGATTTATAGTTTTGAGAAAGCGTTATAAGTTTCACATAGATATTTTTAAGCAGTTCTCAAGTTTTTTTTTATAAAAAACGTGCAGGCACCATTTTGACCTACAATTTTACTATAATAAAATAAATAACAATAGAAAACTGCGCAAAAAACGTAGACATTATTAATCGATATTAACGTTAATCGATGCGACCTATCAAATTCTTCCAGTTAACCGCAATTGATAGAAAAAATTACACACGGTGTGTCAGCGTTGGCCATTCGCATCTTTGAGGCAACTTCGAATGCCTATAGGAAATTCACGCAGAAGCTGCAATTTTGAAAAGGCAAAACGAAGGACAATTATAAGCGGGCGCTCGGACGCGACGGTACGTGGCGTCGCGTCGCAACAAATAAAATACGTAAGCGGAAGCGCCGGGGGTGGGGACCCGGCGAAATTTCGTACACGAGACAAAGATAAGCTTAACCGGCACGAAATTATGAGCGTTTAACTGTTTCTAGCTGTAGAATCTGGCACGGGCGCATCGCCGGCTCGCCAGCGCGCGTTATTTACGAGGGGGTGGCAGGCCCGCCGCCCGCTGCACCCGAGATAGCGCCTTCCCCGGAAGAGCGACCACCGCCGCAACCGCCGCGTGACATATCCACGCCACCGAGCCTGTCGCGCGAATTCAACTCTTCATACTTGCGCCGCAAACACCAATATCATTTGCACCCCGCTTCGCCTGTATCGTAGCACGGCTCTGCTAGTACTGATTGCGGCCAGCTCGCGCTTTCAACTCGCCGCAAAGCACCCGAATTTCACCCTTAACGCAATCGTAACAAGGCGATGTCACCTTAACGAGTACCGCCGATTCTAGCTGACCGAACAGCGAGCGTTCCCCGTTTGCTATGCTACAGTAAAGATGTCAGTATTTCTTCTTTATGATAGCATAAAACTATGCGAGCTAAATTAATGCTGGCTTGTATATTCTTTAGACTGTAAGTACATTTTTAGCTATCTGCAGGATATTGTACAGTTTAAGTGCCTTCGAGACACTTTGTTAACCTTGTTATACTTTCACATAAAGATAAGCAATATGTTTAACGAGTGCGTTACTAACACTCGAATAAAACTGTTGGTAATTTAGAACGCGTCTATTTAGTTATGTTTTATACCTAAAGTTACTGTCCCCATATAAACAAACGAGAGTGTATCGCGAGCCGTTAGCACACAAGCCATCATTTCAAGCGCCAACAAAGAGAGCAAAGGTCACGGTACCTTTGTCATTTAAGTGAAAATATACGAGGCAGAAGAAAGAGAGAAATGCGCGAAACCGCCGAGAGCATTATACCGCGCACGACCATTACTTTTAATATAAATAAAATAACAAAATATGAGCGTCCGGCCGCTGAGTGCCCCTAGACACTTTTATTCCAACAGCAAACCGCGACTGCCCCACTCCTCTACGCAAGATTTATTTTTTAACTAGAACTTTGTAAAGTTATGCTTTATTTTCTTTTCTAAAATTAACTTCACTAATAAATTCAAATATTAGAAATATCAAAAAGGCTATAAATTGTGTTCATTACCCAATATGGTTACAGTAAAAAATGGTTAAACGCATTTATACTTATGCGCTTTTTCGCTTGAATTGTTTGCTTTTATCTCCGAAAGCCAACAAACAAATCGATTTAAGCATGTTTTAGAGTTTCATAGTCATACTCATATTGAAATATTTCACGCTGATATTAAAATCTGCTTATTGATATGTCCTTCATTTACAAAACAATGGAAGGATGGAGGTGAGGAATCATAGTTTGTAGGATCCGTCGTAATGACATATTAAACCAATTTTTATCACAGATAAATTTCACACGGACAAAGATCCCAGTGTTAAACCGCGTCATCACAACCTAGAAATATCTTATAAAAATCCACTTTTTTAAATGTTTACCCAAATATTACTCGTTGCATGCTTATTTTTATTATTTTTATTAAGGTAATGACCTTAAGTAGAATGAATATAACTGATCGGCGCTTAAATAAATTACGGGCAATTTACCACTAACTTTACTTATGATGTCCCCATTATAATTAATAGCCCGACCGTGTCTATTCCGAAACGCATATGTTGGAAGCGCAAAAGGAAAAACGAGTTCAACGGATCTTCCCTGGCTGGGTTAATAACAGAAGACTGTATTTGTCCGTAATCGTCGGTCGGCGTCATTACATGGCCGCTTTACTCGTCATATTGATTGTATAAGTGGCGGTTGTAACCGAAGATGACGACATTATTTTTGCCGGATAATTCGAACATGTTAAAATTTCCATGCTTCATTCATGGGACGGGGCAAAAAATCTTAATAAACATCAACACGCACAATACCTTTACGACACACGTATAATTTTAGAGTCGTTTCTCTTTACGCCGCGTTGCGTTTCTGTTACGTAGGGTGCAAGTTAAAGAGTTGAGGAATATAAAGACACTATGTAGATTATTAAATCACTTGGTTTATTCTAGAAAATTCAATAACCAACATGGTACTTGTTAGTGGAAACTGAATACGTCACTTGTGCGGTAGGTACACGCGATCAGTAGTTAACGTTTTTCCACTCATTTATATTAAATATGTATTGTATTGAAGCCTGTAAACGTCCCCTATCGTTTAAACTTCGATTTGATGAAGGTTATTCTGTAAAATATTTGTAACACAAATTAAATTTAACGCACACAAATTCCATTTCCAGAATGTTCAAAAGAGATAATGGTTTATAATTAGTTTAAATTATTTTTAAAAACCCACATATATTAAACAAATAATGTTTTTCAGGTTTAATTGCAGAAAAGAGTGGGCAATAGAAAATCAAGGACATTATTCTATATACATTTATTTCTAATCGATTACTCAGGGTTGAAATTATCGAATTATTAATTAAATATCAACTTCACTATTAACTATAACCAGACAACCGAGCGATGTAAGGGCAAAACAAGCCAAAATTGTGGTCCAACGTACAAGCGCAGAGCGAATAGAGAGCAAGGCAACAACACGAAATGGGATCCAGAACTCAATCACGGTGCGTGCGCTTTCACTGCGTGCGCTACATAACAACCAATCAATCAATGTCCACATTTAATAACTTAATTTTGACAAACTCGCAGATCCGCGGACTGGCTCATAAAAGGGAGGTTAACACTACGCTCAAAGGTACAAGTGAAACATGTTATTATCCCTACAGTATACGTTCCGTCTCGCACCTAATTATGTACGCATTACCCCGTGAACTTGGAGGGCTTCATATACCAATATTTCCATCGGGAGCATTTGTAACGATTCTGACAAAGAGCACGAATAGACGCCTACAACACAGTGCCATCTACATTCGTACGTATCTATATAGGCCACAATAAAACCGCGCGAAAACGGCAATAGCTATTCAGAGGGAGATATTAAAATGCATGGAAATAAATTCGGCGTCGCATTCGGCCGTACAGCTCTGGGGGTGCAGTAAAAATAAACAGCGACGCCATTAGAACTCACTTCCATATTCAAATTTATGAACGCGTCCGCGCCGCCCGGCCCGCCACTCACGCCGGCCCACCGGTCATTTAAGCGATCGCCATAATAAATTTGACGATAAATTTTAAATTTTCACCCTCGTTTTACCTCCTGCGAAATATGTCAGCGCGGAAATTTACGCCGCGGCTTTGTTATGTGCGAACGCGTATAAAGCGGCCTATACATTATACACGTACTCGCTAAGGTACTCTTCGCAGCTTATTAATAATATATAAATTAAGTCGGTTGGTTGAGTGGAGTTAATAAAAGCACATCGATTCACGTACCGAACATTGATCCCTCATAAATAAGTTACAAGTCCTTAATTGGGCAGCGTGTCCATTCTAGAAGCTCGAACGAGATTTTATAGAGAATAATTAGAAGGGAAATGAATAACAGGCGACAGGAGCGTCCCCGGCGCGGAGCGGGCGTCTCTCGACCCGTGCTTTAGCTTAAATAAACAGACGTTTTCAAAAATTTCGTGTATTTAAATCGAATGTGACTTGTGTTACCGCTGCTATTTCGGTTTTAACAGCCGCACTGGTGGATCTGAAATAACACCTCGCAATAGTGCCGTACGGGGAGCTCGCATTAATTCATATGGGATTAGGTGTCATCATAAACAGGAGTTATTTAGTCAACTGAGGTTAGAAACAACAACGCGGCTGCCGGTCGAACGGTTACGAAATTGACATTTGTATTCATCGATTTGGGTTTTAATGTTGTAATATTGTTTCTAATTTTACTGTATTTTAATATTATGCTAATCGGTTAATCCGATATCAGATTACTTCAAGATTTTTTTTACGCCTTTCAGGGATAATACGAATACTTTGAAAAAAAAAATGATTATTAATTCTTTCATTTATTTTAAGCTAATTGCAATAATGTATTATGAAATATGTGGTATTTAATTAAACAACATTTTTACAGATTATGGAGCATTCGTTTAGTCGTCAAAATTCGATAAAAGTTGACTATCGACCTAGGAGTACTTCATTTTTATTGCTTAATAAAGTTATATAATTAGTACGCCGTGAATAATATATGACGATTCATCTATTTAACGTCGATAGTATGAAGTAACCTATCATTTAAACGGTCATTGGTTACTTTTTTTTATATTTATGACAAAAATCACATTAAAATTTTAAGTTAGTGCACGTCTCCACAATATATGTATACTTTACCTAGCAATAGACTGTAAAATAGTTGCATATACAGTTTTAATTTTTTTTTTTTGAATACTTTAAAATGGTCCCTTCACATGTGTCTTTACTATAAATTATTTCTTGTAACGAGACATTTCTAGAGCCGTTTAAATGATTTCGCACACACGCGTTAAGCCTTGTGAGACGGGATAATGAATATTCAACGTCGCATCACTAGAACGATATAAAAAAATTAACATAGTAATCCGTTGATTTGAATTTATTTTATTGTTTGTTATCTATGCTTCTTAGATTTAGACTACTCGACGTGTAATATGCATGCATAGCTTAAATCTATATGACATTTGTTTGATAGCTTTACATATTCTAAAATGAATAATTTTTTAATATGTATAAATTACAAAGTCAAAAGAAAGCATGGCATTCGACTATTGTACGAAGGTCATTTTATGTTATTTCACCAACAATTTACAGTTCGATAATGTATTCTAAATGAAATGATTTACCGATTACTTATTGTAACCATAACAGTGCTTAAATATAACATACTAAAATACTATGAAGAAAATTTAAAAACATTAATAATTAGCTGTTCCCGCTGTTGAATTAGTACCACGACCTCACAGAAAATCGGCGTGAAGTGGAAGTGTTTTTGCTTCCGCATTTCATCCGGTGAGTGAGG
>DWHO01000073.1:0-28860 GCA_018247575.1 Eurytides lysithous rurik | reverse complement strand
AACTGAGATGTAAAAATGACGATTCATAAGTGCTTGTAAAGGCCTATTTGAATAAAAATATTTTGATTTGATTTGATATGTATGTATGTATATATGCAAAATACAACATATATATATACAGTATCGATGAACAAATGAATTAATATAAAAAGGAATAATTTAACTTGTTTAGTATTTAGTGTTTATTTTAACATGTGATATTTTTTGTGATTGTTGATTATTTAATCATGCTTGCAGAAAATAAATTATGGCCTCTATTGCGTATAAGTAAATCTTTAAAAACATTTAAGCTCTTACGTATGCAGTGTGGTATATCTCCGGACCAACGGCCATCGAGTTCGCACTCGAGCCCAGGAGCACCCACAAGTTTATAGCCCCAAGCACATTGGAACACCGCTCGACCACCATATGAGGAGTTATATTCCACCACACTCAAATGCGGTCCTAAGGTTTTTAGTATAGGGCAGAACGTCTCTACACACGTCGGCGGCAACGATGACCAACGACCTATAAATTATGTCATTTGTGTTTTCAATATAACAAGCGGTCGCCCAGTGGTAGAAACCACCAATGAAGTACCAAATTATGTTTTCTTTAAAGAATATTTAGTCATTTAATAAAAAAAAAATTCTGTGGCATTTATGATTTAACAGAGCATGAACTTAAACGATGTACGTATTTGTACATTCAATTTAATGTATTTTTATGAACAATATGTAAAAACCAAATTCTTTAAAATAATCTATTACTCTACTCTACTGGGGGTACAATGTTGTCTCTTCATTTATTAATATATAAATTAATAATATTTTTAGTTTTAATTCGCCGTCGTTTCCAAGAGTTTGCAGCATTTATAGGACAGGTTGAGATGATAAATGTTCAAATCACATAATCAATACCAAGAAAGTTTCAGTTACTTATTTGTTATCAGATCTATCTACAAAAAACTGAAGCTATCTTCAATCGGTTTTATTAAACTCAGGATGTTATTCTTTCAGTAGCTTCGCGAATGACCCTTGGAATTTTTCGACGGTTTTTTATTTCGAGAGCATATGGTGTATCAATTCTTAATTAATAAGTGACTAATATTGTCTAAAATTTTAAAACATATTGCTGAATCCTTTAACCAATGGTGCTTCACTTAAACTATGCTCTTTCATACTTTTTATTATTGGTCTTTGTTCTATAACTCTGAATGTTATAAAGTATTCAAAATATAGAAGTAAAAAACTGTATAGAAATATGATGAAACATAATTTACTTTTCTTGGATGAAAACAATTAAACATACCACTGCCCATACAGGTGAGTACTGCTGATCCATTAAGATGAAACCCAGGTTGACAACTGTAGTGTATAGAGTGCCCTAGTTTCCAGCCTTGCGAAAATTGCCTAATACGTGGCGACGATACATTTATCTGTGGACATACCACACCTGAAAAAAATTAGAGTCAACACCATAGAATAATAAGCACAAAAAACTTCATGTATCATCATAGATGATAAAAAAAAGTGTGGTTTACTTTTTAAATTTCTAGGGATGCTCAAATAGGTTCAATATCATGAGGGCATTGATGAACTTTCATAACAACAAGACTCACTAACAACTTTAATATTCACTGTATTGGTGTGGCCTCCTGGCGATGTGCAAGTGTATTGGTCACTGTGGCGCGCTGACATTTTGCTCAAGGTTAGACGAAAATGAGTTTCCCTTTCACCATCATTCTTTGCCCAGGCTGAAAGAGTAATTCAATTGAATCAAAATATATTTTCCGTTACTTTTATGGTTGTAGAGCCGAGCCACACAGCAGCTCTCACTGCTGCTGAATAGACCAGCACAAACTGGCTTAGTATATTGGACCTTTCAGAAAATCGTTGTAAAGTGGATAATTGTGCTTTTGCGTTTCGTCCGATGAGGGAGGTGGCCGGTGGCTCACCTCCTTTCCTCACCTTCTCAGAAATTGTGGCCTCAAAAGCTGGCAATTCAGTGTGATCAAATGTCCTTAAGAAGTGGTGATCAATTACCATCAGGTGAGCCACTTATTTGTTTGCTTCCTACTCCATAGAATAAATATAAAGAATCTATATAGCAAGTTTTTGCAATTCCATCCCTCTTATTATGTGACTTAATTGCTATTTATAATAAATACAATTTTAGATAGACACATAATCAGAAATAAAATTGTATATTTTATTTACATATATATTGCATAATATTAATTATGAAATATTGTTTCAGGTACTCTATCTGTGTCTGGTACTAGATAGTATTGTAATTTACTCCTTGAGACTTTTACTTAGTACATATATACTTAACATAATTATTTAAACATCTTTAAAATCTCACCAGCGCCATGTTGTCCCAAAGCTTGAGTCCAACTCCATTCCGGATCTCCTAATACACAAGGGACAATACAATCAAGCCACAATGTGCTTTCTGGGTACACAAAAAGCTCTCCTGAAGGCTCCACAACTGCTGATCCACTTACAACAACATATTGAATTGATGGTGGAGCATCACCTAAAGTAAAAAATATGTATATCTATATATTTATCTCCTACATACGTAAAGACAGGTCATCAAGACAATTTATTAATATATAATTTTGCTTATTTTATTGGCGGCTAACAATTCAGATATGCAACCTTGGCTAAAACTTGCAATGTAAACTTGCAATCTGTACATTCTCTGAAGAAATACTAGTTTGCTATGCAGAAGTGACTTGGCATGTTGACATGGTAATCTACCACACAACAATTATATATATATAAGCAATTACGATGTCTACATAAATAAGAGGTCTATATAAAAAGAGTTAAAATACCAGTAAAGTTAGTAACTAATGTAGTTGGAACACACTCAGGAAACTTGGGACTCCATTCTCCATTTTCACATCGGGCTTGGCCTTCACCTTTCAATTTATACAATCCAAAATGCTTACATTTTGCTAATACAATTGAGCCATGGGGAAAATAAGTTTCTTTCTGTTAGAAAAAGTTAATGTGAATAAAGTTAATATATAAGTCAGGAAATATTGGAATGCAAAACATAATATAAGGAAAAGTTTTACCTCAATTGATGAATTCTTAAATGAAATCGATAACAACTTATAATCATTGCTATAGAAACATTCTCGCAATATTGGTTGAAACCGGCCATCTAAAATAACATCAAAAATCTATAAAATCATTTGATTTTTTTATTTTCTGTCACCTATCTTAATCCATTTAACACAAATACCTGGTGTTGAGGAGCATAGGGGTCCAACCCAATTTCCATCAATGCATTTAATTTTGCAAATTAATCGTTCATTTAATGGACCTATTAGCCCTGGGAATTTTACCTAAAAATAAAAATAACTTCAGTAAAATAAAATTACTAACAATAAATTTTTAAATCAAATACTGTACCTCCGATATTTTTGAAAAGTCTGATCTAAATCTCGTAATGTCTAGATTATTGTCTATACTAGTAACATCAGGTAAAGAACATTTATACTCATCTGAAAAAATTAAAGTAACAGTTTTGTAAAAATATTCGTACGTAGTAATAAATACTACATCACAACTATATACGATTGTTATTTTAAATATCAAAACCTACTTCAAGTAGGTAAAATTAATAATAAACCCTGCTTATTTGTTGTTGCAATATAATAAAGCAGTAACTTTTTTGTGTTACCTTGAGAAATAGTTGTGTTTTCTTCGCCTTTACATATGATAAACAAATGTATAAGGGCGATAATCGACAGAATTGGTAACATATTTCGAGATGTACTCTCACAAATTTATTTCATGTCGAAACAGGTGTAACAAAAAAAAAATAGCCAATACCACTTTTCTTTTCGTATTTACTTGATTCACGTTACGACAAACAGCAAAGAGAAAACAGCAATATCACGTTATAAGCTGGTTTTTCTGTCAAATTTCAGATCCACTTTGCACTTATATTATGTGCAACACATGGGTAACAAGAAATTTTAAGAATCGGCCACAGAATGCCGTTTGGTTACAGTCATATTCAAAGTATCACACTTTATCAATGCGCTCGATATTGAGCACCGCAAAAACATTTATGTGTTCTACTATCTATAGAATAAGGAAAAAGCCTCTCCCACACTTTTCTTAATTTTAAATGGTAAATGTTGCAAAATCCTATTAAAAAAAATTATAAGCTTTATTGTGGTAACTATTGTACCTTGCACACAAACAAAATTTTTAAGATTGGTATATAATTGATCGCCTGTATAGTTCCTTTGGCTATAAAAACCGTCATATATCTATATAGAAATCATTATAATTATTAAAATGTAAGGTATTTACGATTGTTTACAATGAATAACTGGAATATCCATAGGTGACACAGGCGCAATGGCTCATGTAGTTGCTTTTTTAGAGCGAATACTTCCGAGATTTTGCTGACTGAGATTTATGATAAGATTGTTTTGAACATGTTTTCCAGCGTAGTATATATTATGTATATCATGATTAATTTTCTGTTAGATGACACCAAGAATTGTTTCAATTATTCTCTTCTCTTGTGAACGACATAGAACTTGTCTTTTTGATATTTAAGATATCGAGATTAATTTGTAAGCATCTGCGGTTTGAGTGACTTTAATTAAATAGAAATATTTTAATATTATTACTTTACGAACAGATATATATTATATAATTATTTATTTTGTTTGGTTGCCACTTTTAAGATAATGTAATAATATTCATTTATTCGTATGTCTAATGTGTTTTTTAGGGATTTTAAGTTTTATAATACTACAACAACATCTTTTATTATGTCTTGAGAAAGCAAAAAAAGAAAGAAATTTGTAAATATTTGTTTTAAGTTGAAATGTTTCTCTAGTATTATTAAGCGATTATTGGGTCATTTTTCTAAATGCAAGGGGTTGTCACGTAATCGTGGTACAAATCTAGAAGTTATAGTTTTGTACTAATTATCTCTCGTTCAGAGGCTTCTTTTGTAACTGTTTCTGCAAGTTCAATTTGTATTTTGTTATTTTGAGCCGATATTTAGTTAAACGTTATTGTTTTGTGTTTAGGTTTGTTAGAGGTACAGTTTTTGTCTATCTTTACTGTTATTTCCTAGTAATGTTAGGGTTGCTTAGGTTTAAGAGACCTTATTTGGTTTAGTAATAGATTGATTAGTTTCATAATGGTGAAATGTGTGGGGAGGCTATTTGTAATCCATTTTGTAGCTTTATAAGTAGCTATAATATCTTCTATGCATTTATTATAGTAGTTGTTACTTTTTTATCACCTGTCTTTTGGGGAAGGACAACGGAAATAACTCTTATCTCATGTCGGTTTTATTACCGCTTACCGAACGTAAAATTTGAGTGAGAATAATTAGTTAACGTTACAATTTATTTATTTTTTATTCAGCTTTTATTAAATAGAGTTTAGCTATTTTTTCCGTTTTGACGACTTTAATGGGGACGTTTTTTCGTAGAGATAATTTTATTTCAAGACATCATGAGTCATGAGTTGCGATAGTTGCCATCAAAGATGCTGGGTTTGAATTGATGGAGCATCCGCCGTACTCACTAGACCTCGCTCCTAGTTTTTTTTCTTTCCGCGGTTAAAAAAACACCTTAGAGATCAGAAATAAGATACAATAAGTTTAAACTTTTTGTATCTTATTTCTGATCTCTAAGCTCGGCGCAATGGCTCTTTTAACTCTTAAAAGGTGACATACATGGAAAAATAAAGTAAAGTAAGTCCAAAGATATTTGCGTCCTTATCATTACTTATTGAACAACCTTCGTATATTATTCGTTGTAAGTGTTTTTTAAAATACGATTCATTTTGATTCAAGTGATGACATATTCAGAATGTTTTGTAAAACTTTTTTTGTTCCTATTATTGGGTTAGTAGTAGCAGCAGCAATAGTTCATTAAAAGTTAGCTGTCGAAAGCTTTCCTGTAAATTTGGTTTTATGTGGGCCGTATTTTAACTGAGTTGACCTAGTAAACTATTTCATATGGAGCCAGGTTTGCATTTAACTCCAGTGTGGGGGTTGCTTCCGATAAGACGATTAGCACTTATATTGGTATTTGCGAAAGCTTGGATATGGTACCCCGTTAATAGTTCTGATGTTTGATGTTACCGCCTTCGTGGTCAATAGGATTATAGAATTAAAGATCGTCGTGACTACGAACTCCGCGAAGGGTAGTAAGTGCACCCGTGGCAGAATCAACACATAAACACTAAAATAAATCCTGCGTAGTTGTTTGATCATTAGCAAATTAGCCGATTAGGCCGAAAGCTATCTTAGGGAACATTTTCTTATGTTATGATGTTATTCAACACAAGGTTTGGTTCTGAACTTTACACTCTGTTGCAAAATTGTGAAATTTGCAAACTCTAGTTGGACATTCTGGTGGCTTACAGAGTTTCGTAAAAATGCGAAGATTGTTGAAGAACAATATGTTGAGGAAACAAGGCAAGAGGCATACGAATTGTTTTGTTATTATTGGAAAAAAAAATAAGATTTTTTTCCCAATAATAACAGTAGGCAACAACTGAATAACTTTAAAAAAAATTAAATATAGAAAAGATTATTTGGTATTAATTACCACTATGTAAGCACATGGGCTTGTAATAAATGTTTATTTTCAAACATAGGTAAAGTCTAAAATTAAATACTAAATAATAAGAACAACTTTTTATTTAAAAAGTTTGTGTCTTACATTTTCGTATTTAAAATTATATAAATAAAAATACTGGTTACCGTATTACTCTAAAATGTACTTACTATTCAATGAATATTACTTTAAATTCCATTTGATAAGTTTTTTTATTTTATTTCATTATAACTTGCATCACCTACGACAATAAGAAAAATAGCAAAAGGATAGAACAAAGTTTTCAAGCACTTTTGTTTTTAATTTTCAAGCAGTAATAGAAATATTTATTAATATATTTTAAAGTTATTTAATTTTTTTATACACAAGTCAAGCTTAGCTACAACATGACATAAATTTATTTTTACATTAACTTTCTTATTCAAAATATTATTAACCTGCTAACTGGGTATGACGAAACTACTAATTATATTTATAAGTTATAAATGATTAGTCGAAATAAATAAATTCAAAAGGTTAAGATTTTGTAATTATTAAGAAAAAAATCTCCATTGTGAAACAATTTGAATAAAACTTTATTGCTCAGTTAGCAGGTTTACAAGATTTTAAAGTCATCAATTTTAATGTAAATATACATTAGATTAGATGATGCTTGGACATCAGTAAAGCTTAAAGCTAAAGTAACATTCAAGATTGTTCTCATTTTTATTTGTGGCTAGTTTATAATAAAATTTAATAATTTTTTGAAACTTAAACTGTTAATGAATATTTATTTAAGTTCAAAAGGATTCTATTAAAATGTTATAAGATTTGTATACCAAGGGTATTCATCATATTTGTCATATAATGTAAATAATGCAAATTAAATTTACAGATAATATAAAGAAATATTTATCATATTAGGCACATTTGGGTACTTAAAATTGTAGTTCTAATCAGTCTTAATTTTAGGCACCTCAATATTTTTTAAATTCACAACTGGCTTATTGGAAAATTCAGTTTCACCTAAATAATATTAAAACTGTTAAATATATTAAGTAATGACATTAGCAAAGTGATTATGAGTTATGATAACTTTAATATCTGTTGAATATTAGTAATAACATTTTATCACAATCAATGTGATATTTAAAATAGGCTAGTTAAGAATACCAAAATCATGACATTTTCGAATTTCATTTACAATTACTTTAACAAAATATATAAGAGTAATTAAAATTAAGTGTATATAAAGATAATAGAACAATATATGAACAAGTCTTATCAAGCAAAAGTTAAATGCAGTTCAATGTCAAATACAGAGCTCTCTTTGAATGATGAACAAGGCTGGTAGTTAAGACTAATTACAGACAACGATAAAATGTAGTGGCGTTGAGAATAAAAATGATATAATGTCAAAGGTTGGCATTAGTGCAAGGTTAAAAGTATTTGTTTAGAAAAAAATAATACTTAAACACATAAAAATCTAAAAATAGATATATTTGAATACAAATATTAATTTTAATATAATATAATAGATCTTTAAGGTAGGTAGATCTTTAAGGTTTATTTTAAGAAATAAAGAGACTAAATAGAATCAAATGTAAATAAAAGTTATGAATACTCAATGAAACTAATTGAGTCAGTTTTTTAAAGTCTAGTTCATATTTCTGATTTATTTATAACGCTTGTTCTTCTTGTGTGGATAGATATTGTCATGTAGTTACATGATGTCAATATAGTAAATTCATGACAATTATTCAAAAGAGGCAGTAGCATTTTTCTGTGGTCAAATAACAAAAACACATTTTTAATTATAGTTAACAAAAATTAAATTAATTGTCACCATTATTACATAAGTATATGTATGTGTTACAAATTGAATCTTATTATAAAATAAAAGCAAAATTTGTAGCAATATAGTTTCTAGAAAAAAATTAAAGAGGTGACATAAGACTATTTTGTTCTGTCTAGTAGGATTGTCTATATCAATTTAAACAATATATGAATCATGCCTCTTATAATCAATTATTTTATACTTAACATATAAAATGTTACATTGAATGGTAACATATAAACAACTATTTTAACAGACTAAGCTAACAACTATTAATATATGTAAATTTACCAGTATAAATGAGATCTACACATATGTTAACTTAAAAATTGGTAAAATTGCAAAAAAATGGATCACTTAGAAATATATATATGTAATATATAGAAAGCACTTAATAGAGGTTAACATAATTAAAAAAAAAATGTAAACAAGAAGTTTTTAACATAGTTATAGATATAACAAATCAATATTACATAATAATAGAAAGTTATAGTACTTAATGTATCTCTGGAATTTGAAGACTGTTTTATAATATGTTTGCCTAATATTATGTAAACAACCATTAAATGACTACTGGATAATGAGAAATATTAATTAAGTTATTAATCATATAAAACCTAAATAACCAGTTTATTAAATTATTCGAGTTAAGCAGTTTATTTGCAAACCTTTATTGAAGTGTTTTTAATAACCCAAAATGCAATCGAGTATGGTGGCATTGAAACATGGTTACCATACTTTATATGATGAGGTTCCATGTCGGGTAAAGAAGATTCATAATACAATGGCCAGCCATTAAGAAGAACTGTTTTAGTTCTTCTATTATTGGAGCGTGCACTTATAATGTATTCATCAATATTCAAGTTACTCCCATGTACAGCTGTGCCATTTAATAAAAATCGGACTTTGTCCATTTCTAAATTAATTGCATATACTGTTATGGCCGTTGTATCATTGGTGTATTTTCTATTAGTGCAATGGGCATACATTCTTTGTAACTTTGAACACTTGCAATTGACATGAAGAACCTTGTCCCCAACAAGTTTTTTAAATAACACACTAACCCACCAATCAGGTAGTGGTTCTAAATCATTATCAACTAAACTGTAGTTGCCACCAAAAAAACTTTGTCTTATAACAGTAGTAATATTGGATTTAGCACATAATCCTAGTTTGTCTAGCCATAACGGAGTACCTGCAAAAGAGTTTGACAGTCCCGGAGCACCTCCACCATAAGAGCTACTTGTTTCAGTTAACCACATGGGTATGTCATTATATCTTAATGTATTGTTTTTCATTGTCATAATTTGGTCATTAAGTAGTTCAAAGGTACTTGGATTCCAGAAATCTTCTAGTTTAGTAGTTCTGCTGTTTAAGTAATACTGATGCCAAGATCTAACATTAATATAATTAGATCCATTACTTAAAAATTCTACCATGTATTCAAGACAATTACGGCAATGTGGTTGAGGCCTTGTGGTATCTGGTCCCACTAAAAGTGACTTTTTGTAACCATGGTCATCCAAAACTTTTCTAAGCTTTTTAAAATCATGTGCTAGCATTTTTGGGTTTATACTGACATTGAAGACATGTTTTAAGGAATTTGGTTCATTGCCAAGCTGCCAGTCCACCTCATAACCTCTTTGCCTGGAGTATTCCAAAATATCTATAGCATTATGACTGTTCCATTCATGTTCATCATGTAAAAGAAGATTGAAGGAAAATAATAACTTGATACCGGTAGCCTTACAAAATTCATTTATATCTGTCCATTTTCTTCCAGTCAGAATGAAGAAGGGTAAGATTTTGTGTCGACACATTTTTTTTATGGAAGGACATAAAGATTTAGTAACGTTTGAAGTACAGTTCTTGCAAGAAAGATAAAGAACGTCTTCGGCACTGAATATAAGACGATCTGACATTGTACCACCGATTCTCAGTCTTGCCGGTGCTAATGCAAGCGCGAGATCCCTAAAACGTTGTTTTCGAAAATCTATTCTATCATAATTCTGAATTTCTGAAGCATCGATTCCAATGCTTAAAAAGTCTTCTGGGATAACAGCAGCTACCACTTGACGTTCGTCGATGGATATGTAACACTTTTCTCCAGCATTATATTGCACAAATATTATAAGGAAAGCTATGTTACACGAAATAGCTATAGTACAAATAATCACCAAACGTCTATTTGACAACATTTTAACAGAAATATGTATTCTACCTAAGCATTATATTTACGACCTACACTGTATCACAGTTTATGTGACGCGTAACTATAAACACCGGCATCCGTCAAATCTAAATGTCAACTTCAGAGCGAACAAGCATGCTAGTGATGCGATAGTCCAATTTTAATAAAAAATCGAGTCTGTCGACATAGGTAACCAATAGTATCGATAGACTATCGATGTTAAAGTTACTTGTTAACATTGTAAAGAGTAAAATGTATCTCGAGTAATTTTTTTTTGTATGTCAAATATATAAAAATATTAAATATGTTTTACATACATATTTAATATTTTTATTTAATCGACGTAGAAAACTTCATTTCGTATACCAAAATAGTTGTTACATACTTTTGTATTTTCGTGCCTTTTTCAGTGGTTCGAAAATTTGATTAGACACGTAAACTCATCGATGCAACGGGATAACAACAACTCCGTCTGCTTTAAGCGCCTACTCTATATTTCAAAATAGATAAAATACGTAATAGAACATTTTTATTTTCCATAAAACATTCGTAATTCAAATTCAATAAATATTTTTGTGACCTTTCAAATTTCAAAAGTTTTCATAATTTGACAGAACTTATGACCCGACTATTGAGGTACACGAGGTATTGGTTACCACCAGAGAGTTTTGATGATTTTGGAATTTTTCGTTAAAGCATTTACAAAAAATTAATTAATTTCGAATGATTTCAATTTTTATCCAGAGATGAGAAAGCTCCGTCTTTGAAAGATGTACAGTCGTAGGAATTTTTCAAGTAGTATACGAGCTCTACTTAAATTTTAGCGCAAGAGTTTCGAAACAAATGAAATGCCTAAAACATATGTATATACCAGTATCTACATTTGCCTTGTATAAAAAATGGTACATGAGAATTCCAATGAAGTTGAAACACTCACTGAATTTCTTTTACGCCAATGTGAAAAGTCCAGGTAATTTCTTAAATTGGACGAATTAAACTGCTTACTAAAATAATTTTCACACACCACACATATCGTCCTGTTGACGAAACGTGGATCAAGTCATATAAGGAGACACAAAAACTATCTGTACCGAATTATAGACGCTATTATAACTTCAGTCATGATTGTAGGTGGTGTTTCTATATATGAACACAATAATATAAAACACATTTATCTGGAAGATTCTTATATGCATGGCAAGAATTACCTTTGGATTAGCTCGTCGAAGTTTGCTTTAGAGATTAGAGTTGTCTATAAACTGGGAGATACTAAGAATACAAATTCTTCAAAAAAGCAAAAACGAGCTATTAGAACCTTCTATATATTATAAACTCAGTCTCAAACTATAAGAGCATGATTTTGGAAAATTGATACACAGTTATGAACTAAGAATACTACTGTACTTGTGATGTCTTAGATACAAAAACTATTCTAAACCAAGTGTGTATAAACTTAGGAGATAAAACATTTCATTTTGCTATTATAGAAGCGGCTAAATCGGCCAGGCCCAGGAAATTACTGACCGATTTCGGTATCGCCGGTTGTTTCTAAAATCTATGAAAAAGTTATGTATACAAGGCTTGATATATACTTCACTTCTACAAACTTACTTTTCGATAGACAATGTGTCTTTATACCAAAATGAAACGCTATATCTACCTCTGAATCTTACCTTAACTCCCGTTATCAAATTGTTGAAATAGAGCAACCGTTCGTTTGATAACATATGGAGTGCCACAGGCATCAATCCCAAATCGAACTCTCAATATGTTAAGTAATACATTAGACTTACTTATTATTTCTGGTATATTAAGCGTATATATATATAACACAGGTGTCAATCAAGTATATATTAATAGTATATTTAATATTACTACAAGCTAACTACACTTGTTTGTTCTACTTTACAACTTGTATTGTCGATTGGATGGAATAACCCCTAAGAAACATTGTTTCCAAAGAATTAGGGGAGCAATGGGTATGATGACATAGTTTATGCGGCACAAATCTTGCACTCTGTGCAAGATTAGTGCCGCAATAACTATATACCGATCAAAAGCAAATGTGAGATTGATTTTTGAAAATAGGTTTTGTCCTGATTCGTCAGTAGGTTTGACATAGGTTCCTCACTATTCGCCAAAAAATGAAGCAACAAGCGTAACAAAAGATAGAATCCGGTGGTTCAGCGCGAAAAACACGAAGTTGGTCGCATCTGCTATATAAAAGTAAAACAACATCAGCCAAACGTTACTCCAAACTTTTTGACCAGCAAGTTTCTGGAATTAGTGGCCACACCCCTTATTACCAGGCCGGTCCACAAACGTTTCTTAAACATAGGAAAACTGTGCCCTTTGTTCAGCCTCGCGATCGTCTTAGACAGAGATGTTAGGTAGACAGTGTTTCCCCTCATCTTCGTAATAAGTACCCAGAATATTAAAATTCTTACTTGTTATCCGAGAGAACATGTAGTACTTTTTCTTTGTAGATACAGAAACTCGTTAGTCATTAACGTGTCAGGGATGAATTTTCGTAGACCATAAAAAATGAGTTATAATTTCCTTCTGAATAAGTTTGTATTCCCTGGCAGATTTATAATAGTCCATCTCAAGTCAGTAAATTCATGTCTGCGTGTGTTCAATCTCCACGTGAAGTTATGGCTCCGCTTTTTAGCCAAGGTTTCTAGTTTGAAATTCAAGACGCAGAAATAAACTTAAACTTGTCGTTTACAGACTAAATAAGCGCTAGTAATGTTACATGTGAGTTATAGTGAAACACAATATTGTTGAGTATGTTTATTTAAACACGCCGGAATGATGCGATTAAATTTATTGTTTAATTATAGATATGTTACATCTATTGAATGAAATATGTATGATTATTACAAATTGATTTAGTAGTAGCTCTAGTATAAAACGCATACAACTTTTCAGATCATTAACTGCAGACATTACAATTTAAATTTTTATACTCAGGGTAACACAGTAATAGCCGAAAATAAAGTAATAAAATCAAACTCTTAATATGTTAAGTAATACATCAGACTTACTTAATCCTTAATATATTAACTATAAAAGGAATATAACAAGATATACTTCAAAATAATAATCTGTAAATTATACACAATTGTAAAATCATAAATTTGTGCCCACATTAAAATCAAATTGTCAAACTAGTACAAGTTTTGTGTGGCAATTAATACGAACGAGTATTATACCTTTAATTATTAGAACATATATCTGAACAACTAAGTACAACATTTTGAACAAAATTCGACATTCGAACCCAATAAAAATATCTTTTACAACCCCTTCTCATCACCTTTAATTTACGTAGAACATTATCCTTTAGACTATAATAATATTTGAAAAAATTAATAGACAGAAAGAACGAAAAATAACACTTGCATTCTAAAAGTCTTATCTGCCGCATACAATTTAAAAAGATTAAATTACATTATTATTAGTTTGAGCTAAGTAAGACCTGGTAATAAATATTGTTTGGAGCGTTTATAGTTCGTCATGTTTCGGTCCAGAGAACTCCTCGTGGCTGATAAAGCCATTCTTGTCCTTGTCCTCGTGTTGGAATATCTCCTCGACGAGCTTGTCGTGGCTTTCCAGCATTTGCTTAATGTCCTCGCTCATTTCAGCACCTTCGGCAGAAACCATTTGCTTTTTCAAGTAATCGCTCACCTGATGGACAAGAAAAATACATATAAATAATAGATAATAAATAATGAGGAAAAAATGAAGAAGTGTTTTATAATATGAGCATACTATTTATAAATAATACATTGTCCACTCATTGTTATAGAAAAGAAGAAAAAATTATTTCATTCCGGTCATATGTTCGGCACGCTATATTTATCATAATTTCGGTTGTAAATTTTGTAATGCTGTTATTCAAATTTCAATTACAAAATTTAATCCGCTAATTTCCGACAATGATGACAAGACTTTCTTTTTCGATATTAAAATATATCAATAATATGTGTCTATTTTAGTAGCACGCAGTACTTCATTTTTAAAAAATAGTTTTCAATAGAAAACGCAAATAAGAAATAACAATTTATTGCATAGCTTTTACAATCTTGAGGACGAGCATTAAAAATTAAACGGTGCGGGAGTCTCCCGGCGTAAAACATTTTTAAGGTTAAATTTGATGTTTGTCTTAGTAGGTTCCCAGTAGGCCAACAATTTAATATACTACTAGAGATGAAAATAAAAATTGGTCGATATGTATTTTAATAACATTACCAGAACGTGTAAACAAGTAGACTGACAATTCATTTGTTGCTTAATGCGATGTAAAAGTCTTAATAAAACTTCATTACGAATATTTTTCATAAATTTGCACTTCGTATAACTTTTCACTTTAGGTAGGTTCAATGTTCGCCAAAACAAAATATATATCATATCGTATATCATTATTATTATAATGTCAACCATTTTATTTATTACTAATAATAATTATAACAATTAAATTGTATTGGAAATTTCGACACTTCATCGTTATGACATTCACAATAAATTATATATGAAATCAAATCAAAATATATTTATTGAAATATACAAGCACTTTTGAATTGTCATTTTTATGTTTCAGTTCATGAGGAAGCTACCACCAGCTCGGAACAAGTACTGCTGAGAAGAACCGGCGAGAAACTCAACAGTTGCTCTATTAAAATACCGTTGGAATATGTTAAGTTCTGATATAATGTAATAGTTATCCCATATACGAGTCAATCAATTAAGTTCCACAGATTTTCATCTACTAGAAACTCTTGAATCAACCTTGTTATACTGATAAGGTCTAAGCAATAGATTATTTCTAATTTTAGTTTAAAAATGTTCAAGTGGTAGACCCAGGAACTCTTGTAGAACTTTATTATTATATGCGATTTGATATATACAGAATCATTCTTATATAAATAATACATATATGGCTTACATTTTTATTTTGTGTCTTTTTATAGGCTGCGTATGCGCATATATTAATATACAATAAGGAAATTAAACAAAGAAATAAAAGATAAGGCGCAATGCTAGGATGATGCTAGGGCGTTCAAATAAAGATATCAAATATTAGCTACTAGCAGGGAGGTGGGTCAGAAACTATTACATGAACAAGTTATAAGCTTTCAGCACTTCATGACCACCGCAACGAAACTGGACTGCATTTTAGAAAATCCTCCACCTGAGAAACTATCCGGGACTGACCTCCTCGCGAGACAACTCTTTGTCGCCGTCCGTGTCCATTGCTTGAAACGCTAACTCTATACTCACTTCTTCACGGGACAACATGTTATCCTGATCAGCGTCGATTTCCTTAAAGACGTTGGTGGTTGGTGGGGAGTCGCCAATGTTGATCAGCTCCACTTCGAAGTGAAGAGTGGCATGGGATGGGATAACATTACCGGCCCCACGTTCGCCATAACCCAGGGATGATGGGATCACCAATTTACGCTTTTCCCCTGTAATTTGATATAGTACACTTGAACTTGTTGTAGTGGAGCCATGTATCGGCATTAGTTGTTGCATATAATAACAGTATGTAGCAGGTGCTAAATGACGATGGTGATCACTTGACAAAATTTAAAATTAAGAAAACTTTGTACCACTTCTATAGACTTACGCTCAGAGAGGAGGAAGAGTTATAGTTTATATGAAAGATTTATATATTTTTACATTAAAGAGATTTCAGTAAATCTTAATTTTACTGAAATTAGGTAAGCGATTAAATTTATTGTTTACGTTTATAACATTAATTTTTAAACAGGTAATTTGTAAAATCAAAAATGTCAGAAATAATATCATTCAATGAATAAAAGGTATACTCTTTGAAGAAGACCTCTTTTAGTAGATGTCGACCACTAAACCATCGATAGTAATGATTATGTTACTTATCACTCGCATAATAAATATAGTTTGCCCAAAGTGTAAGCCATTTAAACTACACACTACAGCTAAAAAACGTCATTTTTTAGCTGTAGTGTTTTTTATTATTTGCGTATTTGTATTGTCGTTGCTTCTATTTATAATTGAGGTCTAAAAAAACAAGAAGGATTTCGTCGATATGTACAAGTGAATGTCCTGATCTTAAATAAAAATTTGTACTTAAATAAAATTTCCAAACAAGGAGACATTTTTAATTCCCTTGTGTTATTGCCAGGGTCCATGTTTGAAATTCATACATAACGGACCAAAGGAATGCTGTCTCTTAAAATCCCGCTAGGATATAAGATATTGAATACTTTACAAGTATTAAATCCTTCTTTTCTACTCGAGCACGCTCTTGCATATTATTTTAATATTTTCCTGTTTTAGAAATACTTTCTACATATAAAATTCTTTATTCCGTGCTTTTATATTCGTCTGGCCCGTTGGCGTAGTGATTAGTACTCCTAACTGCAAAGCCAAATGTCGTGGATTCGATTCCCACCCAGGACAATAATATTTGTGCGATAAGCTTAGGTATTTGTTCTGTGTCTGGGTGTTAAGTATAAGTATGTATTTAAAAAAAATATATAAGTATGTATATCAGTTGTCTGGTTACCATAGTACAGGCTCTGCCTAGTTTGGAATCGGATGGCAATGTGTGAGATGTCCTATGATATAATAATACCAATATACTATCGAGACATATTCCCTCTATTTAAATATTACGCGCCGACAGTTGTTCGTTGAACATATTTCTTACAAACATTGTCTTAGAAAACGACTTTCAAACAAGATGAAAATCGCGACTTTTTAAACAAAAATTGCTCGCGATTACCATCTTGTATCGTTAGTGCGGGCAGTGACAAGATGAATGGAGTTATTTGGATACTATATTTTTTAAACTTAATTGTGTTTAAATAAGATATCTGTAGCCTAAAATAAGAAATATGTCATTATTTAAGCGAATTATACATCATTCAACAGAATTATACAAACTAGTATCACATTTTTTAAAATGTAAATAATTTTTTTTATTTATTTAGATATTGTCAAAAGACAGAGATCTTATTCATATAACATTTAAGTTTTAATAATGTTATTAGACCGAGTTCATTATAAAATTGTTGATCTCGTGAAAGCTTTATAAAATTGGCAAAATAAATATAGTCGGGTTCCACTATTCCAAATGAGACCTCATTATCCGTTTGATACACGTCAAAATGTACATTTAACACTCATGAAAACATTGGAACCATTTTAACGACACATAAATTACAGGCTGTTGGTTAATTGTGTAGTGTTTTATGGAGACTACGCATGTTCGTAAAAAGGGAGAAAATAGAAATCCGCTTTTGTGTAACTCTGATAACCAGAGCATATGTGCGCATGCAGTTTTAAGTGATTTGATGTTGGCTAAATGTTATTCGTATATTTCTCTTTGCTAAAAGAAACTACGCCTGTCTTTTCTTGAAAAGTTTAGAACTAGCTTATCCTGTAGACGTTTCCGTGTACAGGCGAAATATTTATAATACATATAGAGACCTAATAAATAAGAAATGTAATGAAAGCACCTTTGCTTTATCAATAAAAGATATTCACATACTTGCGTCATCTTTGTTATGTTCAAAAAATAAAGCAACTCACCGACGCACATGTCCAGCAGTCCCTGGTCCCATCCCTTGATCACTTGACCGACGCCAATTTGGAAAGTAAACGGCTGCTCGCGATCGTAGCTGTAACAAAATAGATTGTCGATTAAAATAACAACACGACACTGACGTGTATCATAGGCAAAGATATAATGTGTCCTATTACGTAACGTGAGGCAGGTGAGGCATATTGAGCCAATCGTCAATTCTTTTTACGAAATGTGAATTTTGATGTGGTTCTGTGAAACTATAATCATTTAGTTGAAAAGCTTCGGGCCGACAACGTCACTGTTTCTTTAAGTAAAATTAATATTTTAAATTTATAATAACTTCTTCATGTAATATAACTACATTAAGAAGTTATTTAAAGGATTGATTTATGTTATCAACGATCTAACGCGCCAGGTCATCGTTAGAGTATCGGTTGTTAATCAAAGCCGTCTTCGAATGATTGTTTTATTGATTATGTATGAGTATCACATGGCTACAGTAGCAATGGAGGCGTCATATCTTTCGATTGTTGCAACATAGATGTTATACAGAACGACGAACTATAAATCATTATATTGTTTACTTCCTTATTCGTATTCTTTATGATGCACGACGCCAGGAATAATTCGCATGCACCGTACGTACGTTATGTGAGTGCGGACCCATTTTGTCCATATATTCAGGCAATGTGACCGGACCATCAGATAAATCGGCCCCGAGAATAACAACATTACGCAGGCCTTTGTCCGGAAGTATAGTTTGGTGTGGTCATTGTGTTCAGCACATACTGAAATGTTTGATCGTTTGTCTATGCGTTACACGAAAGTATTTAACACGCAACTAACCACAACTGAATAATTACTATTTACATTTTAAGAGTGATTGGGGATGAGTATCGTTATCATTGACGCTTTTTCAAGTAGTTTCAAGTAGGTTGTGGTTCTGTGGTTAAATGCTTTTGCTCAATAATAAATTTGCAAATGCGTAAACTAGTCAGCAATTTTTTTTTGTAGAAATTAGACATTTGAAAAAAGTATCCACGTTGAATTTAAATTGGTAGCATCAATGCGTGCATATATGGCGTTTGTTAAATGACTATAATAACATTTTCCTCGAGTGTTCTATTTCTTAGTTGCAGTACCACGTTGTTGCCACGAGCAAAATCAACATCGGATTTATTATATTTAATATAATATAATATAAATACTAGTTTTTTTAAAGAGAATGTCATGTTTGCAAAGAATTATTAATTTAGTAAAATGACATAGTGCTTTTCGGTTACAGTGTATACACATTGTGCACTGTTCACAATTCTAGACTCATACCCATAATATGTAAAAAGGTCTTTCCGATAGGCTTGTCTAACAAACGGCTACTACCGGCTATATATGAAAAACTGTTGTTGTCATGTCAGCTCACGAGTCACGTATATTGTATAAATTAAAAAAAAATCAAAATGTTTTTATTCAAATAGACCTTTACAAGCACTTTTGAATCGTCATTTTTACATCTCAGTTCGTGAGGACGCTAACACCGGCTTGGAATACAGTTCTGCTGAGAGGAGCCGGCAAGAAACTGTACAGTTTCTCTTTTAAAATGTCGTTACAATAATTTCTATGCCACATACAAGTCAAGCATTTTGATCCACCAGAAACTTTTGAATATAGGTATTGATATAAAATTATCGTAATATTCATATTTTACATTACTCAGACAAAAAAAAGGCGCAGGCTTGGGTCGTGATTGACAGGGAAAAGGTATGAGCATTTTGGTCGTTAAAATACGGCGGTTATCTATCGCAAGACAGTAGGCTCGATCGTTTGCATTCCAAATTGCAATTTTTAATACTAACAAATGGACTAATGAACGGTATTCAAAAAAATTATAACATAACGATTCGAAAACTACCAGCCATACAAGTGTTATTTTTTCGAACCGATAGTTAGGAACCTTCAAGAAGAGAGCTCATTCCTATCTATCGGTAATATATTTGCAAGTTCTCTGATATTGTAAATTGCCATTGGTCTGTGGCGACTTACTATCAGATGACAAAATAAATTTCAATCCTTTTTGGCTTATCTTTTAATGCCCTTGAGCTTTTTACCAAATTGCTAACGTAAAAAATTGAAATTGAATTACACAAACACGTCATCCGAAAGTGTTGAGGTCGAAATGTTGAAATCACTCGTGGTTCGAGATTCGCAATTTAACGTTATTATCGTCAGCCGACAGCCTGGCTTGTGGAGCTTAAGGGAGCAGCAGTCTGGTTTATCCAAATATTCAGTGATTTCTACTAGCAGACTATGTTCTTGGATTAATGGATTTGTATGTATGCAAAATAAGTTTTGAGTTACAACGTAATATTTGAACAACAACAATACGATAAAATTAAGTATTAAAAATTAGAATCATTGACGGTAGTATTTTGTTTTAGTATAATATTTTTTCTACATCGAACCGATTAACTATTTGACGTTCCCTAAGTGGAGTGATAATTAAACTAATGTAAATAAAATGATTTCAATGCGACGTGTAATTTCTAACAATTTGTCGATAAACATACGTACGAATCTATCCATATATACATGTATGCATATACAAAATTTTTAAAGTCTTTAAGAAATTTGTGAGAAATAATTTTCTTAGAGTAATATCTTGCGATTCCAGTAATGCAACGATTCTCCTGATTCTCCTTATTTTGAAGTCTATATAATTCTTTGCAATTTGTTCCGATTAAAAAAGAAGTATCTCTACAGATTTATTTTGTCATTTATCTGGTAACAGGTGAAGATGTTAACTGTGGTATTAACGCATCTAAATGTTCGTAGCTAATTTATCACTGCATTGTACAAGCAGCAGACAATTAACAGTGACGGCCCGTATACATAACAAGCGGTTCTTCAATTTCCATTCAATGGGCTGAACGGTACAAAGAGGCTTTATATGCCCGGCACGAGTAATTAAATCTTATTTTCATCTGTCGGTTACAGCTCACGGTACAGATTGTTTGTGATCACGATTTGAAAGCTATTAGAATGCTTTAACTGTGCTAATTAGAATATTGAAATAATCGGTGCTGAGATTTCGAATTATGTCACAATAATCAAGAAAATGCCAGCATTTGTAAAGAAACAACATAGGTTCAGTCAGTCACTTTGTATTGTGTTTATGTTATTTAAAATTGTTTATGATGATTATTATTAGACTTATGCTATTTTTGTGTAATGGTATTTGTTTTTATTTTACTCGAGGGCATAAATAATTGAGTTCTGTATTCTGTTCGCTGTCGATGCCTCTTTGCCACAATTTTTTCTAAGTTAGTCTTCAGTTGTGTTTTTGATTTGTAACAAATAAGGTACAATCAGAACAGACAGATTACAGATTGATTGAACAATTATTACATTTAATAATAATAATTAACACTTTTTTTTTACAAAGAACCGCTATTGATGGTTAATTAAACTTATGAGTACATATATATAAGATCAAAAAGCCTTAATAGATCTTACATTTACAATCTTACATTCACAAACATTAAGAGAGATTGTTCTTAAGTCTCTTATATCTACTTGATAAACGATCTGTCACTCGCCAACTTTCTACATCTGCAATCCTACTAACTTTTGACAACTTCTAGAAAGTTTTTATTTTTATTATTAAAACGAAGCAAAAGAACGGCACGGACATGCATGTTTAAATCGGTACAGCTTTCCATTCGTTAGGTCAGAACTTTCACTACTAATACAGACGTTCCATCGTCTACGAATCCTTATATTACGTAACAATACCAAGATGCCCGCTTACGATCGCACAACGCGATTCTAGTATTACACAATTATTCAACATCGAAATAAGGTATTCCGTGCCGCGTTACAACTTTCTCAGGCGAGGTGATTTGGCGAGCTGTTGGCTGTGACCTCACTTGATAAAACGCAACGATATTGAACGCTCTCACCGCAATTGCCTTTCTAAGAGATTACGGAAAGAAAGTCACTTAACATGTCATTGATATGATATTCTTCTATGATATAGAAGAACGATTGTGATGTTTAGATTATTTTTAATAGCATGAGAATATCGCTGTCCTTGGCGCAAACGCGCCAAATTAAGCAATTTATTAAATGTTAGTCGTAATTTATTCAAATCTATGTACACACTACCCGAATGGGTAAATGGCTGCATACGCAAGCAAATATGCTAAAATTTTTTTACAATCTTACAGTATTTTCTGATAATAAACGGAAAAAGATTTTACTAAATAATTTTTTTTATTAAATATTATCCATTTTCACGCAGTAAAATAAAATATGCTATAACATGGCTGTACCAAACAAAACAACTAAAACTAAATTTGTAGCCCGTTAACGGATACTTTCTGTCTAGTTGTCCAGTTTAGACAATTAACTAAAATTGTCACTTTAAAACATTTTTTTCAACGGACTGCAAAGTTTTATAGAATTAGAAAATAGGTTTGAAAAATATAAAACAGTTTGTTTCCAACGGAAATTGTGTCTTGTTTGTAAGGTTGACGGTGAATTTCCTGCTGCTACGCTCCCGACGCGGTTATGGTGGCGGAGGTTGGTTTATAGTTAAATTTTTGCCTACGATGCAGGTGTATAAATAATATTAATTCAAAATAAGAATTACTCAACTTAAGTATTTATTTTGAATTATTCGAAATACATATTGATTGTTATGACACAAAAATTAAATTACTAAAAAAAAAAGTTTGTCTTACAGAACGTAATAATGGTTTTAAAGAGATCTTATCTCCTTAAATTATATCAAGGCATATCTTCCACGTATTCATCGTATACAATAATCACAAGAATGTACGAGTGTAAAGAAGAAACTAGTTGCGTTTAGACAGCAAGGTAGACGAAAGGTTGTATTCTTAACAAATTGGTTCGCTTCACATGGATGAACGTTATATCCATGAATAACCAGTTACTTATAGATGCGTCGTATTTGCGAAAAGGAAACGTTGATAATTATCGTGTGTATGACAAAAGGCGTCGCGAAAGTGAGTCGTGATGCGCGTCCGCAATCTGTAAGTACATAGCCTGTAGTAGTACATCGACATAAACGAAGTGAAAAGCATTGTTTGTAAACGAACTCTCACCGAGCCGCGCCGCCTAACAAGCTATGAACTCGCTCGCAAATGCTAAAACATTGGAATAAACTAGTTGTTGTTCAATTTCGCTTTGCATCGAATACGAAATTATATTGTTTTTGACTATGAAATTTATGATCTGAAACGTGTTTGATGGTAAGATGGTAAGAGAGCTATAAACAATAAACGTTTGCTTATCTAATTTTATATACCTTTGAATAAAATAATAACTTTTTATTTAACACATAGAACAAATAAAAATTTTAGATTACCGCAAATCTTTGATATAAATCATAACTCTGCCAAATTTCATTCTCCCCATGAACACAATAAAGTGGCTGTAAAAAACGGTACAAAGTTTTCTATTCACTTATTAATATGTATAGATTTGACTGATCCGATCATTATATGATCTCAAGGGCGGGTGAGTAAATCTGTTTATGAAGGCTCAACACGTTAAGTCCTAGGGATAACACTAGTTTTAATACATTAATAAAACACATAGACATATAGGAAAGAGGGTTATCACAAACTTCCGATTACAGTATATAATCTCTGTCTATGATTATAACAATACTTGCGTAAAAAATGAAACGAAAAATATAAGTGATGTATATAATATACATTTACTATTATTAAAATATAAGGACGAAACAAGCGTAAAGTGCACTATAAATTAGATTTTAGGGGTATTCTGATATTAATGGCCAAGCATAATGGCCGCTCCAACGCATTTTACCCGATAATTGACTCCAACCGAACAATAGTGACATGATTGGCTTGTCTTGATAATGATCATATCAAAAAAGTAATTTAATCGCCTAAGCTTACAGGTGTTCTGTACAAACTTTACGCTAACTACAACAAATTTAACTTATTATACAGATTAATGATTAAATGTTGCGCTAGGTTGCATCTGCCTACGTATTTTATTTATATGTGTGGTATGATACATTCAGACATTAATGTAGTGCTGATCGCTGAAATAATTAATTTCTAGAACGACTTATAATATCGGAGTCATCACTACGTGGGTTGTTTATTTAAGCAAAGCTGATGACCGATGTATTATTTGTTACTATGAACCGAATAAATTTCGTAAACTTCTTTTGGAGGAAGCAAAGTTGCAGGAAGAACTTTTATGGCCTATGTGCGCAGCGCGGAGACTTCTTCAAAAATTTATCCTACAAGGGAAGTGAGCGGTTGGTTGGAAGCTTACACTTTTAATACTAAAACTTTCACGAAACTTGCTATCACTCCTTTTATTTATTATACAAATTATATTATTAGCAAACCGCTTATAATATTGCTTCATTGTTTATAATATGATAAGACATTTGTTTCATAAAATTTTTCTTTTTAGGCGTATTAGATTACTTACATTTCGATAAATTTCGTCTCAAGCAAAAAGAAGTGCAGTATTTTAAGCAGAGAGCAAGAACATTTAATTGGTTCAGCACCTCGAAATTAGCATAGCTTGAACTCGCTCTTTATAGTATGCAGTTGTAGGTAGACCAAGAGATGGTGAAAACCCAGTCTAACCACAGAAGCGTTAATTAATTTTTGTTTGCACCTTGCCGGTTCTCTGGCTGATATTAATAAAGAACTTCGAAGTACATTCAGAGGGTCTTAGAACATTGAATATTAAATTAACTCAATAGATTAGAAATGATAGAAGAATGAGTGCATTTTGTGAATTGTATCATTTACATTTTTTTATTTGTTATGAAGCATTTATTAATTTTCTGTGATTTAATTAGATTGACTGTGAAGATCAATATATTCTTTATTGTGTTAAATATAGTTATTCAATCCAAAGTAAGTCTTTGGGAACTGAATTATAAAAACTTGCATTGATAATTATATTGATATTTAGAAATATCAATAAAATAACACTTTTACGGGCAAAATTAATGATTTTATTTGGCAATAATGAAGAATTCTAAATCATACTAGATACTTTCTTTTATAATTTGTCTCCCAAAGCTTCCGTATTGTGCTTGCACCCTTTTGAGATATCGATATTTATGCATTTTTACCATTAGTACTGGCTTCAACGAGAAAAAAAGTAACAAAGGAGCACACTAGAGAAATAATTCGTTATTCATTTTTTTTAATAGCTGAAATAATAGCTATGAAAATATTTCATAGTTATTGAATTTTTAAATTTCATTTGAAAAAAAATAAAACGAAGACTTACTACTGAAAACATTTCAAAAATGTCTTTCCTCGTTTTAATGTTCATTCATTAAATAATGTCTCGAGTTTATTGATCAGTTTTTGTTTTATTTTATAGTTGTATTAATAATACGCCGGCGAAAGCCATGTTTACATTTTATGAAAATTATACAAAATTTATTACATCTCCCTGAGATATCTCAAATTATTGTAGGTCATACTATAAAGACATTTCTTCTTTAATCCACTAAGTGGCCCCGTTTAAGTTAAAATCCATGAAGAACCAAAACCATAAATAACTATTTTTATAAAACCAGCGTCACGTCCTGTACGAGGGCAGCCGAGCGTGGCTGCTAACGTTGAATTTTTCACACCCCCACCCATACCCTACACTTACCCGCCTTACTTAATAAAATATCAGACAGACTTCGTCACATCTCAAAAACATAAAGTTAACTTTTTCCATTTTATGCCATATATGCTGCTGCTCAAATACGACAGACGATTTTCCTTTATAAATAAGGGGATATAGAGGAAGCAAAAAAAAAAACGTATGAATCGGTCATTTTACTATTGCCGCTCTTAAATAAAATCGGTGTAATTTTAATGGATTCGCAATCAGAGCATTGAACTTTAACGCCACATGCATTGCAGCGAGGTGAAATTATAGCCAAAAAAATTTTACATTTTTTTTTGGCACCGATATCTGTTCGCGGCAATAAATTCGGTGTGAACGAGCTCCTCTAGAAATTTAAGTCGTCTACGCTTTGTAAAATATTCCGAGTGCTGCAATGTCAAGAAAATTACTGAAAACGAGTTAGTTGCGTTTACACGGCAATCTAGAGACCCGATTAAATGTCGCGGCATGATTTGACATTGAAAATGCACTGCGAGCTTGGGTGGTTCTCTATTTGAAGCATCCACTCCGTCCCGACGTTAATCAGGCCTGATGTGTCGAAGTCTATTTCTGTAATAAAACTGTGATCGATTGAAACACTACTTTAACCGAACGTACAACAAATTTTGCAAACTGTATTTGATATACAGTCTTTTTCTAACACAGTTTTCTTATGATCTCACTATCAATTTTTTCTTTGCACTAGTGCACCCCAATGGTGTTGCACGAATAGATGCGATAATATGACGATTTGTTTTGGAGATGAGCAAGCAGGTCATGCGTCTGATGGTAAATGACATGAGTGATGCTAAAGGAACGTTTTAAAATAATAAAACTGTTGTGGTGAAGACAGCTAATAGATACTACCACTTTACTCATTACTTGCAGTCTTCATGTCTGACAGACACGATTGAATATAACGGCACCAAACATTTTCGTATCGTGATGTAGCTCCATTATATATTCTCAATCGGATTATGTAGACTAGGTAGCTAAGCCAATTATAATAATTATAATTTTTTAACAAAATTTGAGTGACAATGAGTTTATTGGGTTTATTGCATTTTAGACTTAATGCGGAGTGAACAAGATTGATTTTCATAATTATAATAATAATATTTTCCCGACCGATTCCGGTTACGGCGGCCAATCGTTATAGTGCACAAGCGTTTACGCAGACACAGATTGAGTACACTCTTCCTTTACGCTCACTAGCCCGATGGGGCGGTAGATTGACACGACTAGATTGAGATCAGGTGTAGAGGCAGTGACATTAGACCGACCTCTTAATTACGGCATCTACAAGCTATCGCTAGATAGCATCGAGGAGTAATTCATCCGGCGTATTGATCATCGTACTTATCTGGCAATCGGCTAATCAGCCCGTAATGCCCAACAACAACAACAACACAGTCATCGCCCTCCTTTGTTATTTTCCCATAATTACAATTTTATAATCTCCCTTTGTTATTTATGTCGTTGACACATAGAAATCCGTGATGCAAATTTTGAAACAAATATTCATAATCCTTAACGAAACCTTTGAATATAAACCACAATAGTTTTATTTGACAAAGTGATTATAATTAATATTATAACACATAAAATGGTTAAAATAATCCTTTACAGTCGAATACAAAAAGTGACATCAATTCATAAATAATACTCAAAGTAATCTGCGCTTAAAGGCTGATGACACATGATCAATGTTAAAGTAATTATTGGATATTGCTTTCATTAATTGCTTTCATAAATATTCTTTTTAAAAATTGATTAAAGTAGTTCGTGTGGAAAATCGTAGCTGATTAGTATTGAAAATCAGACTTTATATTGATCGATACAAAAAAAACCAATAAACTAAATTTTTATCACGTCTATAAACGTCTCTTGCCTTTTCATGTTAACATTTTTAGTTATGTTATATGATTTGTGAATATAAGATAATACATTTCCTTATATATAATATTTCAATATTCGCTCTCTTTTTGAATTCCATTTTTAAATTAACGATATTTCTTTAGTCGAATACAAGCAATTGGCAATGTCATTAGAGGAAGATAAAAAAGAATATTGGCCTTATAAAATCAGACTAAAAGCACCATAATCGCGGCACATTTATGGCGCCGCAATAAATATCAATCTGTTGATATTGTTGACATAGATTGGGGCAGCCGTGCGCTAGAAATTCCGACCAAGAAACAAAATGTGGCCTTAGTGACACAAGCGTAATTTAGTACATCTTTCTTTATGAGCTTAAACTGCCCGTCTCTATGACTTTCACTCCCTCGTTCGAGCAGCTATAAAATAAGGATGTATATTTCAAATAGTTTGTCTTTGATTATGATATCAAACACTAACATAGTCTGAATAGTTAATATCATAAATTATATTAATAATCAATAAATAATTAGAATATGTCAAAAGGATCGCACAAAGTAAAACTTTCGACATTAAGTGGCGCTGAGAATGGGATTAGGATAAACTAGTTAGTCAAATTAGTGAAGTTTGAATGCACCCAAACATGTAATTTTTTTTACATCTATTTCGGACATTGATGGATTTTAAGTCTTCGACTCACGGTCAAAAGCGCGTTTGTCAAATTAAAGTTTGAAAATTTATTAAATGTTTATCAAATCCCACGATAGCCCTGTTTCGACGACTAACAATATAATTCAAGTAATAATTTATGCTAAGTAATTGGACACATACATACATGATTTTATAAAACAGTAATATAAACATTGTGCAAATTCAATAGAATTTGCCCTGCCACTTGTTACTTGAAAGTGTCTTGTGATTAGATGACCGTTTGACGCAGTTGCTAAGCTATTGGCTTCGACGTCGCAGGTCATGGGTTGATTCCCACCCGGGGCAAATATTTGTACGAACTACAAATATTTATTTCGGATCTGGGTGTTTATCCGCGTAAGATTTATGTATGTAAAACGCTCTTATAACACAAGACATTTCTGGCTTACAATAAGAGC
>DWHO01000072.1:0-28886 GCA_018247575.1 Eurytides lysithous rurik | reverse complement strand
CCCTTAAAGGCTGACAACGCATTTGCGAGTTTTATATTGCTGCAAATGTCCATGTGCGGTGGTGTTCACTTACCATCAGGTTACCGTTTGTCAGTATAATCCATAAAAAAAAAAGAAACTAAATCAGACAATTTAATCTATTAAAGAGGAAAGAATAAACAGTTCTGCACCTTATTTTCTGCCTTAAAAATGACGCTGGCTTTACTTCAAAACTTTCATCTTATGTGAGACCATTATCTGGAAGTCAGACAAATGGGAATCGAACCAACGATCCGCGACAGTCAAGCCATTAAATTTTTAATATCACCATGCGTTGATTACCTTTTTGTACCTATACCTATGAAGCTCTAAAATGGCATCGCCAGTCGGTTGCTATAGGAGAGCTTTGTAGTTAGCTATGAAAAAAAAATAAACGAGGCCATTCTAACGAAACAAAATATATTTAAAACATTAACAAAAGAGAAAGTTTTCTTCAAATATATTGTAATCGAATCACGACCATTTTAATTTATATATTAATGACAATATAAGTATTGATATTTTTGTTTACCCAAATTAATTGGGACAAGACTTTCGCAAATTCACTTTCGATCTGTCTTACCACGGTTGGGGTTTCTGTACGGGAATTACAAAGCGTTGTTAAAACTCTTTCGTGAATGTAATTGCATGTACCCCGTCAGCTGCGCCGTAAGCCTGGCATCGAGACTGTGTAATTTCTTTAAATTAACCACCATGGTGATACAGGATGTTAGTCTCTGATTGGAATTTGTGTAGTGTAATAATTTCATGAAAAATCATTTACATAAGTAATATTAAATAGGTCAGTTTTCTAACAATTTTTTAAAGAAACACTACAAAAATTATGAGTACTTTTATTTAGCATATAAGAAATTGGGTATTAGTCAATGCAATTTAGTTTCATGTTTCAAATTTCGTAATATTATTCTATATATTCTCATTTCTGTTCATTCTTGGTAGTTAAAAAAAAAACTGTAGTGTAAGCAAAAGCTTTGTAATGTCACGAGATGGCAGATAATTGATCTCATTAAGTAATTTACGACCACTACGCATCCCTTTGTGTATGACCTCTAAGTACTATTGTGTTCTCTAAAGGTCGCATTTTAAAGTGTCTGAAACAATTCAGCGAATTGGCACTCAAGTATGCTAAACTCATTAACAAAAGAATTACTTCTTGTTATTTATAATCCGCTAAGAATCTATTAATAAGAGTAAGTAATATGCAACGAGTATTATTGGAATATAAAAGAGATATAACGCGTTAAAACTACTCTACCTGGGTGAGCATCATTAGTCAGTGAAATTAAATAAAATTTGCCAAAAGCTCACAAACTGCATATAAATTATGAGAGCGTTGTCAGTCCGTAAATCCGTCGGATGCATCGGCCGACAATTTATAAATAATTAGATGCAAAACAATCTGAGGCATTCGGAGGAACGGATACAACAACAATACATTAGTATCTGCCTATAGCCTTACACCACCACGAGCAAACCAGTTTTCGTGGGTACCGTCAGCAGAGCAAACATTCGCCCCCATTTTTCAAAGCCACAGAGTTTTCGCTCGTACTTAGCGTACGGGTTGTTTGTAAACATTTTGATTTACCGCGAGGAATCTTCGTATTTATGTTTTTTAAATCGCACTGCGCGATGTTCGCGATTTATAAGTGCGTTGAACGTCCGATTTTCTTCGAGTTATTCCTTTGGACTGCCATATGTAGCATTGGATAAATGAATATTTTTTTTTGCATTTCATACGAATTAAAAGAGAAACTATCCAACGAAATTAAGACATTGCTAGATTTTTTTAGGGTTGTGTTTTTCTCTATTTGGTATCAAGTTTATTGTACATTTTATAATATTTCTAATACTACCTCTAATTTATTTAGTGGGATGTAATTCAATTACTTATAATTTTAAATGAGACCGACATTATTTCGTAATAAAATAACAGTTTGATATTTTTTTTGCGTACTACACAACAAGCATAACTCTGTAACATTGCAGCCTTAAACGCCGAAAAATTTGTCTGTACTCATAATTTAAATAATTAGTCGAACAAGTGAGTTATATCTTAAAAGGTAAACAATTTTTTCATCGATACAATTAAATTTACAAAACAATTACAAGCACCGAAATACTTATGATGCTTCGTACGTAATTAAAAAGAAACGTACATACGTAGAATATTAAAAAATATGTTTTGCCGACTCTACAAGTTTCAAGTCTACAGTCTTCGCCCCAAGATGATGTTATTTAAGATGAGATCAATTTTATTGAGATTTATTCCGTGAACATGTTTCATATCGATTTTATTCTTTGTCTATAAATTATCGTATTTAGAATTCGACCGCTGATTAATGATCGAGTTTCAATGATTAAAGTAGGAGTAGGCCATTAGTTTTAGAAATCAACGGTATTAATTGCTGATAAAACTCCGTAGATATTTCCTTAGAAACTAAATTGCTGAAGTCGGGAACTTTATACAAAAATTTAGTTTAACAATATATCTTTTACATTATGAACCTCAATAGTTTCGGATAAAGACACACACACACACAAACACATCTATGAATCACATACCTTATAGAATTGTGAAAGTTAACAACTATTCGACAGAGACACAATAAATTAATTCAAACAGTAGATTGAAAAAGACGACAAAGAACAATATTTGTCCTTAAATATATCTAAGCGATCACTTGATAAGAGATCTCCAAAAAGCGTCTATTTCTCTGGTTATTTTTATTAGATCTTAATTGGATTAATATAGCAGATTTAATCGTTTTAAAAGACATCATGAAGAAATGAAAAAAAAATCAATTGAGAGCCTTTATTAAGCTGGCTATAAATATAAGATAGCCAATGAACACCAGTAGCGATGTTTCTACAATATTTTAAAAACAATGTGAATGTGTGGCAAAATCTTTGTACGGGCATAAAGTTATAAAAAAAGTTATAATATACTGTCTTTGCACAAGGCAGCTCGTTTTTATAAACGTGAGATACGTCAGATTGATTATTTGTTTTGCTCTCAGTTGTAATATTAAGGGTTTTTTATGCTTATTTTGAAAAATACCAGCAGCGCTGAGGCTAGTTTTTTAGAATATATTATTAAGTCGCTAGATAGTTCTGCTGCAAAGGACTACTTTACTGTTCTGATTTAAAGATAATACCCAAAGATATTAATAGACGTAGAGATAGGAAATAATACATTTCTAAGTAACGAGTGACACGTATGTTCTTTACTCCAAAGGGAGAAGAGAGTTTTTTTCTGAGTATTTTTGTTTTTCATAGAGAACCTTATTACCTCGTTTCCACATTAGATTTCATAAAAAACTGACACACACACACGATACTAATAATGTTCTATTACTAAATCCACATTTTTCTAAACTAACTTCTTTAACATGGTTTTAAAGCGATTTGGCACACTCCGGAAAAATATCCTGGGATTTTATGTTCTTTTAGTAAATGAGACAACCATAGTTCACTTGAAAATTTGGCGACGTAACAGCAAACTCAAGATTGTGGTTAATATTAATTTTGGAAATAACCACACAACATGGGATGAAGCGCCCGCTAGATTCCTCCTACCTTCTCACCTAATAATAATAGATATAACTTATCATTTGGTTATTCGGCAACTCATTAAAAACGATCAGATCTATCTATCCAGCTCGAAAAAATATGAAACGCTCGCAATACGCTCGATGTTACTAATGACGTATATTATTTTATTTATACGTACCCATTTTATTTAATTAATGAATGAGCCAAGCCATTATATACTTCATTGATGAGAAGAGTTGAGTTAGAAACGGGGCAAGTCCTACTTGCTATCTCTCTCACGTGCCTTAAAATGCTAAAAAGCTCCATAGATGGCAGTAAAATCGCTGAAACGGCCTCAAGCTCCCACTAGTGTCGCCATCTAGCGTCAAATAACCGAACTTTTATGGCACGTTTGTCGAAGAGGGCTCTTCGGCAGCTCGTAAACGGTTTTATGAGCACGAACTCTAGTCTCGCACCCGATATTACCCGGCCGAGTACGGTTAGAGATGCAATATTTGGATACTTCTGTTGAGCGGTGTAGTATTCAATTCAACCGGTGTTCATGGGTCTTTATGTGCGATTCAAGGTGTGATTGGATGGCGTGCTCGAGCGTTTATTTGGCTTTATTGTAGGAGTTTGTTTATGCGATTGCTGTTTAACCAAGTACGGGGTTTCGTACATGCCTTTGTTATGATTATTATGTTGTTACGAATAATGAATACGACATCGTGGGAACTTTAGTTTTTTCTCACAATTTTGGTGAAAAATTTAAAGCTTAGTACCAAATAATCATAAAACGGCCAATTTTTGGTGTTAAAATAAAAGATCATCTGCTGTAGCGGAACATTTATTATGAGTGGGCGGTAACTAATAAAATTAGGTACAAATAACAATAACCATTTATCAATGACTTATACAGGATTTTTTTTTCGAAAATGTAACCGTGAAAAAGGCGAATCATAAATAAGATCCGATTCAAATTTGTAGAAGATGCTATCAGTATGATTTGTGAGCTCGCACCCAAATGTTTATCTAGTGATGTGCCATTTGATGACCCCATGTCGATTAAATGATAACACTTATAATTTGCACTTTAGATATGAATAAAATATACATTTTATATAAAAAGAAAAAGAATTATTTCACCATTTGTTTTATTAGTGCAAGAGCGACTTTTCGGGGAAAGATATTTATATAAAAATTAAATAAACACAATTGTAAGACGCTGTCAAATTTATATTGCTTATGCTCAGCCTTTGAAACATAGAAAAAAATAAAATACAACGCGTATAGCACGTTCGCACTATAAAAATTCATTATCTATTTCCAACTGCCAGTAAATAATTCTTATTATAGTACGTAACGCTACGGTTGTCCCACACGCGTACCATTACTAGATTTACGACATGCCGCGTCGAACTTGCCCGTTGTATGTCACATCACTAATTGTAATATTGCATCGTAAACTTTATTTTATAAAGATTAAAACCAAACAAATATACGTTCTTTTTTTTAAGTGATTTAAATTATTCGAAATTGAAAATTTACGGTTGACGTAAAACAAGTTGTGTTTTATCGGGTGTACATATATTTCTTTAACTACCACTTGACACTTCTCTTAATAGAGAAGTTATGGTTTAGTATCTGAGATATACCACTTACTTAAGTGCAAGTATTCGTTTTAATTATGTAAACTTACAATCATTTGGGTATTTTTAAGATTGTTACTTCGTTATAACTCTATTTTTTTTTTATTAATAAATTAAGGTTCTTTAGTGAACTTATAACGTAATAATGAAATAGTAATAACAATAAAATTTAATTCGTCTTGAAAGCTGCTCTACTTACGATTTAATATTAGTGTAATGTTCTTTAAAAGGTGGGAAATATCTGCGGTTTGATTATTTTCTTTCCATACTCACATGTATGAAACCGACGGGAGCGCGCCCCGGGCCATTTGCGATGACCCAACACTGACAATAAATAATCATCAATAGAAATTCGAAACTCACCCACGCCCTAGCGATAGGCATATGATTTAAGACAGTTAAATATTTATCACGGTTCGCTGTTATCAAAATTTGTTGTGCCATAAATATGTGTGATGCGTCCGATAAGTCCCTTCGATTGTTTTACAAAAGTGCCAGGGCCAGGAGGTTTTTAATGTTGGGAAATGTGATTCCTTTTGAGATGATGTATGAGAGGCTCTACTAATACAGTAGACCAGTTATCACGCTTTTGATCAGACTTGTTTGGAGCTCAGCCACATAGGTAATATACAAAAGGACGAATGACATCGTGCCACCCCGAAGGTAACAAATTACACACCCGTCTTGACCGACAAACATTTTTTCCCCTGAGCCACATAACCCAAACAATGCTTTATCCGTCCTAAATGTGATTTAACAGGTAATTTTCTGAATAGATTACCTTTAAACAGAGCCAGATTTATGCCCGGGCACAATGTAAATAGGTGGGTGAGCATCGCAACGTGGTACTACATTCATTTTCATTTACCTCCATTTATATCGCGGTCTCACGTTGAGATTACGTAATTCAACAAAGGGGGCGCTATAAATCTGTTGCCTGTCTTAGTAGGCTCCGTGGGTATTTTGATATGTGCCTCTAAAAGCTTTTTTCTGTATTTAGATGAGAGTTCATTGTGTAATTCATTAGAGCAAGGCAGAGGGTAGGTCGAGGCGGAGCAGTGAGGCGCACGCCCGATATCGAAAGATAACGCGCTATTTATTGCCGCCGAATGAGATGCGCGACAACGGCGCGATATTTATAACCGTTCACGAATTAGCCTCAACAAATGGGAACGCAGAATGGTGTACCAATTCGTAAGGGCCAATATAAGGAAATTAACACCGGCTAACACACTATATTTACCTAGTAAATCCATCGATAGAAATTAAATTAACGATACCGAATTAACGGATTTAAATTCTGGTTTAATGTGTCATGCCAATTATATAAGAATCGTTGTGCGCATACTTGAAATTTAATGCTACGATTTTATCAGTTATGACATGCTGTAAATGCGTCGCGAATTCGTTAATTTCAACATCGATCAACGGTTTGCTTAATTAGCAGTCCGATCACGCTTCGGCCATCATTCCGCTCATGCGAACGACTAGATCGCAGCGCTAATGTTGAGGTGTGATAATGATATTGCTCTATGATGTATTGAGAGGGTGAAAAATGCGAGTTTCATCTTTAATGCTGAAATATAAAATTCATTTTTGATTAACTTCATAGAAGGCATCGTAAACATACTGCTTTAAATGATATTTTTTTTAAATCTAATAACCTATTAGTTAAGGTGATGATATGTGTACATTTATCGATCCGAGATGAGCAGATTTGTTTTAATAAAGCTTTACACCAGGTGTGAATAATATACACGGGTGGTCTAATAAACTGGCGATCGCATTGTATATTCTAGAATCGAACTTGCGATTTGCAATGAGCGCCGACCAGGCATACATTACAACTGTAGCTGTGGTATAATTAATTAACTATTGAACATATCGATATTCATATCAGGCGCTTCATTAGTCGCTTCCGATCTGCTATAGGTAATGGAATCTGATATAGATAAATCGGGTTTGACCAGTTTTAGTTCGTATAATGCTGTATGCACTTTTTCTCCTCGTGGAGTTAATAAAAGGGAATGTTTAACGCCACAGAACAAACGCACTGGCCCCGCCGAGCGCCAGCCGAGTAATACGTCACGGGAAGACAGCTGCCCCTCCCGCTCCTCCCTTAGCCCCCGCTTGATGGCGGACAGAGATTCAAATATAACAAATAGAACGGGAGCGATAGAGATGGATAGATCACGTGAAACATGGCGTATAACGCCCCTTGATTTATAGGAGAGTGTGCCAAAGTTCGAAGTTTATGTGTGCACTGCTAGCACGTTGGGTTTTTTTTTACTTTTTAATCTGTTACAATTTAAAAATCGCTACCAGTTTAGTAGTTATTTTCGTTGTCGTCTTTGTTTTTTTTTTTAATTTTTTAGCACCTTTTTTAATAAATATTATTCTTAAAACTCTAGAAAGGAGGAAAGAAGATATATTTTTATTTGAAGTAGCGAAACTTATAGCTAAAATCTTAACTATTATACATGTCAGAGGTAATCGAGACACTGTATTTAAAGCAGAATATATAGTGAAGTTTTTCGACCTACCCATATATGACTTTTGTTTTAGGGACGAAAATACATTTCGAAAATTGAGAACGAACCTATGAAGTAAAACCTACATGGTTTTTTTATGGATGGAGGAGGAGAGATGGCGGAAAAAGAACAAATTTGCCTTGTGTGAATACAGATTGCGAACAACAAGCTAATAAATTTTAGAATAGCATCACTGGTGCAAAGCATCTATCATAAACAAAATCCTCAGATTTATTCGACCAATTCCGAGCGACTGAGCATTAGACTCACATACAATTCAAGTTTTAAAGTAATGGCATATTTGCGAGTTGTAAAATTATATTTACCCAAAAAGAACATTAATGACAATATCGGACACGCATTTCTAATTGTTGTGTTTGCGTTTAACGTATTTTCGCCCAGTTAGTGAGGTAGCTTGAAGAACTCTTACCAGTTTCCATGTACGCAAAAACTAGTTTGAATAACAAACATACACACGGTATCGTTCTATTTTATTTTAACATATTTTTAACGTTCCACAGTTGACCAACAGCACGCGTGTGTATTTCAAACTTGAGATAATCTTTGCTTATTAACCACTACGTAGCTGCGTATAATGAGGTGATTCCGCCCGCGACGTGAATGAAAAGTGAGCGAGTCCCCTTCATTAAACGGTTATAAGACGCCGTGTAAAATGAGCAATTTGCTAAGTGAAACGTACGGCGTAGGTGGGAAACAATACGGTGCTGGTGGCGCCGTAAACAACGGAGCTTCCGCGCTAACTCTAGGTGGTCCTAACTCGCGCTATTATTATTTATTAGGCGGCCCGGTGCGCGCGGCGTTGTACGTCACGCGGCGAACATTCGCACAACGTCTGTCAATGTTGTCGGATGCGTTCCTTCACGTGGAAAATTCGCAATGAGGCAATGAGGCGCTTCGACTCCAATAATCCTTACTATCCTCACTAATATAATAAATCGAAAATGTGTTTGGTAGTTTCTTGGCTGTGCTTGTCTCACACAACAAAGGAGATACGGATTATTATAATATTTTAGCTATCCTTCTATCTCGGAAAACTACAAAAACAAGCAAATGTCTCTAAATGAGAATCTAAGCAAGCAGAGACGTTAAAATGGTATAGTAATATTTACATATGCGGAAGTGTGTCCATTGATTTGTCTTTCATGATGTACAAATAAAGCCGCTATCACTTTTGTTCGTATATTTATTCCTATAATCCCTTTATTATACTACTATATTATAGTTAAATTTAGAATATATCATATGATTTAAAATCAAAATGTTCTATAGTATATAAGGACCCTTATTACTATTATTGCTTTCTTGGTTTTTACAGCTTTTGCTTTTTGATTAGATAGAGTAGCGATTGCAATGGTTTAGCTTAGATATAATATTTAAGACGAAAATTGGAATAGACTATAGAACATTTTGATTTTAAATCATATGATATATTCTAAATTTAACTGTGATCCGAGGTCACTAACGAGTCGAGTAAATTGGCTGCATGGATAAAGTAACGGAGTCGCCTCTTCAACTGGTATTATTTTGAGATCAATTTTCACACGAGGAAAATCCAAATTAGGGCCATGATATGCATCCAAATGAGAGTGGACTTTTTGTCTGTGGTTCTTGTGTTTGTGATGACTGCTTCGGCATGGAAGTTATTAGGGGGAACTAACTGAAAACAAACGAGGTTCAAGAATTTCAGCATTGTACCCAGTAATTATATATTTTTTGCAGATTTTTTTACACGAAATATCTCTTCTTACAATTTTGTTTTTTAGCAATATAGTTTTGGAAAATTACTTTCAAATACATATGTTTTACCAAGTTACTGAATTTGTTCTAAGGGCGGATTATGATTTTTAAATAGGAAAATAATACAAAAGAGGTACGCGAATTCTTCGGTTTGTTTTTTCTAAACAAATCAAATGTTTTACCCAATTTAGTTTACCCAATTTAAAACTATACCGATACGTTTATTCCCTACCTAGTTTATTCTGGTATGACACGAAGAATAGTAGCTACCTATATATATAGTGATGTCAAAGAAAATAGTTAAATTATATAAAAATTTATCTTGCAATGAAATACTTAGTCTGGTATGATATAAATACTGTTACAAATAAATAAAACTTAACAAAACATTACTTTCGAATTTGAAATCTGTCATTTTTATACTATTGTTCATAGTATTTTCTTATTTTCGCGCCAATATATTGTAAAATGTTTTGTGATTTTAAAATGGAGTGGGGTGATGAAGAGAACCGAATCGCTTCGATTGCATTACATAAAGTAGGCATGGAGCCATATACAATTTTTAAAATCCTCCATATTAGTCAAATGTTTGTGTACCGGGCTATTATTGACGGGTACAATGAAACCTCCTCTGTTTGTTATAGAAAAAGATCTGTCCGTTCACGTAGTGTTCGTACGAAAAAGGCGATCAAAGCAGTAAGGGAAAGAATTCGAATAAATCCTGTCCGAAAGCAAAAGATTTTATCTCGGGACATGAAGGTAGCACTTAGAAGTGTGTCGCGTATTTTAAGCTAAAATTTAATTTATACTGAAAGCTCTAGAGAAGCTTCCCAATTAGTCAACAGAGTACAACGTGGGTATTATCCGACTTCAGTGATAGTTTGGTGTGGTGTTAGCTATGAAGGTGTGACAGCTATATTTTTATGACAAAAGGTATCAAATCATCGGCACAAGTGTATCGAGATACCATTCTTGAAAAGGTAGTTAAGCCCCTTAATAACACCATGTTCCTTTTAGCAAGACTCGGCACCGGGTCATAAAGCTCGTTCCACCCAATCTTGGTTAGAAACGAACGTTCCGGACTTCATCAGAGCTGAAGACTGGCCGTGATTTAATCCTGATAATAACCTACTGGATTATGATTTATAGTCAGTTTTAGAGAGTAAAACTTGCTTTAAACGCCATGATAATTTGGAGTCCCTAAAACAATCCATACGATTGGTAGTGAATAATCTTCCCATAGAAAGAGTGCGTGCTGCTATTGATAACTGGCCTCAAAGTTTAAAGTACTGTATTGCAGCCAATGGAGACGACTTCGAATAAGCATTAGAATAATTAATGGTTTTATAGTAATGTATTAAACTAACAGTAATGCTACGTACAATAAACATATATTGTTCTTCTTTGTAACAATATTAATGGAAAGTCTATATATAACACGTTTGACATTCTAGTTAAACTACTATAACTCCAGTTAAAAAAGAGGATTCTAATATATGCATTGCTTTTTTTTACGAATAGCGATTTTATCATTCATTATTTAAATGCTAATTACTAGCTAGTAATTTAGCTAGGTTACATGTTAAATTCTTATTTGAATGCGTACATTATTATTTTACATTTTCATGTGTACATTATTCATTACTGAAGTCACGTACTAATGATGGAAAAATACTTTTCAAATTTTTAAACGCACGCACCTTGTTCTAATTTGAATAAGTTTGATGATTAGTGATAAAAAAATTATTTATTTTCTATAAAATTAAAAAAAAATTGGTTAATTTGGTTAATAGTTCTTGTTACAGGTAACTTAAAAATTAAACTTCTTACAATTTTTTTGTTATACTTTTATGTAAAATTAATTAAAAATTATTTTTTTACTTTTATGCTTTATCGATAAACTTTGTACACGGGCTTGAATTTACGAGTAGTATGTGACATTCAAATTCTGTCTAGTTTGGTTTAAATATAAAGTTATAAGTTTATAAAGCCGATCGAATTTAAGCCATACTTTTCAAGCGACCGACTCTCGAAATGTTTTGGAAATAATTTGTTGATAAATCGATTGTTTTTTTCAACAGGGCATAATTATAATTGCTGACAAATTGGGTAAGATAGTAGGTATGTTACGAGGGCGCACGCATTGTTCATCCGGTGACAAATAATGGCAGATAATACCACAGTATCGGGTGTCCGGGGCAAATTTAGCACTATGTTTCGAGCCAATATTCCCAGTTGATAATAAACATGCATCACACACCTACAATAACAATGCAAACTATAACGCCGCCCGATAATTACAACATTATTGTTTTTAAACAAGTCCCTATCTACCTATATATAAATAGATTCGTACGTTACTATATAACTTAATAGACGTTAGACGTTAAAACGTTGTTTAAACTTGTTATTTGATATTATTTCACATCCCACTACGCATTAGGTGTTTATTAAACTTTAATTAACAACATCTTGGGTTATATATATATGTAGCATACCATGTAAAAAATTTGCAAAACAATATCTAAATAAATTTATAGTGAAATGTTTTTTTACGATTCACTATTGAAAGACGATATAACCTCCCATTAAAAGTTCATTTAAAATTAATCGAAATGTTTAACGGAATGAGTATTTACAAAAAACTTTTGAAATATGTTTGTTGAGAGTATTAAACATATGACGGTAAATATCGCGTACAAAATACGAAAGCGGCCCTAAACTAATGTTATCTAAATATGCCTGTTTCGGTGCCGGTATGTGCGGGGCGGTCTAAAGTAACACGCATCAATCTCTTATATTAACCCGGGACTCGGTTGAACAACATAAAAACTTCCTGAAGTTTCCTATACTCGGCCGTAAATCTCCGGTTTTTTAATAGATAAATAGGGCTTCGCACAAACGAGCAATATCGTATTATTTGGCCCACCCTAAAGGCCCTCATGATAAAGCCACCCCGCCTCACACTCTTCGTGATAATGTACTATATGGCAGACGGTGACAACCATTTTTGGCCCACTTGGTTACATTGTGGTTGTTATAAAGAGTGTTAGAAAAGGTGATATATCGGAATTCCGAATTATTATAGCATTATAGCATATATTATAGCAGTATAAGTGTGCATGTGCATTACAAATTGCAGTATCAATGAACAACAATTTACGGAACGTGAAATTAAAAAGCAGGTAGCATGGCTAATTTCATAAAAGGAAGTTACCTAAACACCGATTGTACCGCCGGCATAGTCCTCTTGTGCGAAATACGAGAAGACGGTAAAAGGTAATAAAATGCTCAAAAGTTGGGAAAAAATATGCCGTCATAAACAAAGCGTTACGGATGCAAAGTTAGATAAAGAACATCTCACACACCTGAGCTAGGAAATTGCTTTTTTGTAAGCGCCTCCAGTTTTTTACGAAACTTTCTCCCAGAATAAAAGAAGTTTCTTGGAAGAACTTTCGTATTTTTTTTTGCGTTTGCCGCTTCTCCTGGGCGTAAATCATGCATGCCTACGCGATATGACGGCTCGAAAAAGCACGAAATATGGATACAATGAAAATATTGTGACACGTCCGCATCGCCGGGACAATTGCTCGGAACGCTTTTGTTTCGGTGAAAGTTTCTAAAAAGGTCGAATAAAAAAACAGACACTATGAATGTTTGTTCCGAATGCGATGTAACATTCCGCGGATTGAACTCATCTTTATTCTAACGGCGAGCTTTTGGTGTTCCAACTTATTACTGGTGGGTCATAAAACAAGGGACCCTTATCACAACTAGTTAAAAACTAATTACTGGGGTGACACCACCTTTCCATAAATCGCGCGGCTCCTCCGAATTGCCTCGATAAAAGTTATTTTTAAGAAAAAAGCCCTCGAGGCTGCCTCGTCCTCCCCTCGTCCTCACACCCCGGCTGGCTCCCGAGGAATTTATCACGATTTATATTCATGGCATAACAACGTGAGCCAGTTTAGGGCGAGCCCATTTAAATTACAAACTGCCAAATAAAACTTCTTTACCACAAACAATAGCCAATTCGGTTACTTAATGAAATAATGATATTGGTGGTCGTTAATTAGACATATGTTAGTCGTTCCTTGAATTACCTTTGATTGTGTTTTAGTTTAAAGTCAAGCCAATTAGATAGATTTCAAATGGAGGTAAACGCTAGAAATACAAGTATTAGTAACCGTCCCACTTAATATTACGTAATTAAAACATATATAGGCAAATAGCTATATCGCTTGAGCCTGTAGCGAAGTAAATCGGGGACATATGGCGGATCCGAATGTTTCAAATATTGGAGACAGTAACTCTCCTACGGACGGATCAACAAATCAAGTGTGGTTTGGAGCGGAAGCATTTAGTGTCGGTACAACAACTGCTTAGATGCCATTAGTTATTGCAGGGCGTTGGCTTGTCCTCATTAGATTTAATAATAGAAATATCAATTGATAAATAACCAGCTTAGCAACTATTGACCGTAAACAGTTTTCGTGATGGATTTATTATCCAGCCTGCGCAATTAAATTAAAATAAGAACTTGAATACTTAAATTAAAGCTTACATGATACGATCATTCTAAACGACGAAACGAATTTATCTTGTGAAAATTTTCCAAAATAGTTTTAGTAAATTTTAAATTTCAATTCGGGATTATTTAACGGCGCAGTGTAACTGCGTGTCAGTTAAAATCTGTGCATACAAAAGAATAAGGAGACTCTATCAGTACAAGCATTCAGGAACGTGACAAAGGGGTGTACTGTAGCCTTCAGGGCCCAGTCAGGGGTGGCTCCACCATAATTGATGAGGTTCTTAGCGCGGCAGGGCGCGCGGAATTATCATCGCGCCACGACACTCGGGTACAAGCGCTCATTAATTTGTGATTAGCCCGCAGTTAGAAGACACTCGCGGCGGCTCTCCTCCTAATTAGATAATAAGTTTTTCTATCTCGGAACGGCTTTATATTATTGAAGGGGAATTAAAACTGCATGAGCACCCTCGTGAAGCCATTGAAGATATCGGGTATATAGACTAAGAAACTCTACATTATAACGTTCAAGATAATTCTTTTAAGATAACAAGACGTTCAATTTAAGAATAAAAACTATCGACTTTAGAAGAAATGTTTTTAACCTTTGCACTATTATACTACTAATACAGTAGTAAACAATTGTAGAATTTCAAACTATTGATTCGGAATTGATGGCGATATTAGATCTAAACGCTTTCTTTCGCTTAATCGCACACTACCCTTATTTATGTTAAGAGACGAGACAGAAAAGAGGTCTAATATCTAAAACTCAATTCAGCCCCTAATAAATATCTTAAGCATCGTTTATTCGGAATGAGGCAAAGCAAAGATACTCCCTAAACAGTTTGTTTAATGGTGGATTTGTCGAATATTTATTAACGTGCAATCATATCCTGGGGTTTTTTTTGGTTTAGACTGACAAACGAGCAAGCGGCTCACCTGATGGCAAGTGATTACCGCTGCTCATGGACATTTGCAGCATTATAGAACTAGAAAATGTTGCCAGTCCTTAAGAGGGGATTTTTTTTAAAGGAGAAGGGAGTAGGAGTGAGAGTGAGGGAAGAGGAAGAGCAATAGGGAGTCCCCCTAAGTCCTTGGGGATGGAAAAAGAGATAGAAAGGGGAGTGAGAGAGGGAGGAAAGAAAGGGAGGGGGATGGACCACCGGCCACCTCACTCACTGGACGAAACGCGGAAGCAAAAACACTTCCATTTTACACCGATTTCCTGTGAAGTCATGGTCATCATCATCCGGTTCGAGCTGGCCCATTCAGCTGCGTGGCTCTACCGCCGTAAAAACTATTAAAAGTATTCCAATTTTAAAAGTTTTAATGAAAAAAAATTACATATTATAAAGCGCAGTTAGACGGGTCTTTTACCCATGAATAAATTTTTTATAACAATATATATATATATTATATTGACTTATATAACTATTTTCTTCCAATATCACACAGAAATTTTAGTATAAAGATTATTAGAAATAGTCAAACAGTACAATTGATTGATTTCATTAAATATTGCTATTGTTATTTGAACAGTGCTATATTATAAACTTCAAAAAACACAATCAAAATCAATCAGAATTCTTCAACGAACGATATGAATTTTTTATAAGTTGCTATCACTAAGGCCTCTCATCCAATATTTCACTGTCTAAGTGGTTTTCGCTAAGAAAACCTCCGTATTAGATTAATTCTGTGAGAGGGGTTTGGAGCCAATTTGTCTGATTGCTACCATTGCCAATCTATCCGGCCTACCTATGTATACCGATTGGTCTTTGCTTTCAATAAATTCCCTGCCCTATCTACTTCCGTCCCCATCAATAAATATTTGCGCATGATAAATTCAATAAACTTAGTAAGCAGCGGAATTATATATTTTTATTTATTTAGGCCCGACTGAAATTGCGAGGGGGCAAATTGTATTCGCTACTTTTAAGGGTTGAGTAACCAACAGACAGTTGTGATTGTACTAGAAAATGGAATTGTCGTTTTGTTTCTCTAAAAGCCATTAAAAATACCTTGTTGCGTCAAATCCTAACATTCAATTTAAATCTCGACTTATGCCTCTATCTATAAAGATTAAAAATATCTTAAATTTATATAAGATAAATTGGCAATGAACCACAACTCCTGGTTTTGAACGAAGAGAAACAAGTGAAAAAGTAATGAAGTGCCCTTACTGAGTATAGGGCAAATTGTTAATTAGAAAGGTTATGTACTCCGGTCCCACCGGCTATTAGGGAGCGTAGGGCTCACGCCTCTTTCCGGTAAGCGTCCCAAATCTCGACACGGAGAGGGAAAAAATCAAATAGTAAATATCGGAAAGCAATCCGAGGTGATTCTGTTACAGTGAGTTAAGCAGTGGGCTTAAGTCGCTTTGATATATCCGGGGCTTGCCAGACGTCCGATTTATTTTCCATTGAACCCCGCGAAGCTCGTGAGTCCTTTGCTGGGGTTTTTATTCGCAGTACGATCTATGCATACACTTTTTTCTATTTAAAGACAAATATTTGTAAGAAAATAATAATTAACAAAATTTTGAAGTAGTTGGAAAGGAATTTTAATTTTTCCTCTCTGATGGTTTTTCTACAACCTATCAAGTCTATAAATATATTAAAAAAAGTAAATTATGCTGTATCAAAATCCAATATTACGTAAGCTTATAAGCTATACACAGATAAAAATATGTCTTTTTGTTATAGTAAATCGATAAATAATATTTACGTACAAACGAGATGAATCTTAAAAACGACAGCTCGTGTTCTTTTAACTGCAATATATTTAACATTGCTTTCAATTATTAGTTTCCCTGTATTAAATAAATTTAAAAATATTCAGCACAAATATTGTAGTTATTTAGCTGACTAGAATTACGGTGTCTTAGTAAATCCATCTCCAATATTTGTCAAGGAGAGCTCATTATAGAAGGCCCGAGTGCGAGTTAACTCCCACGATCAAGATAAGCCGTCACATTTAAGATATTTAAATCGATTTTCCCCAATTTTCCGCGGGCGGGCGCGACCTAAAGCTCCAGTCAATTTATCCAGTGCCTGCGCTGGGACCCGGAGTCCCCATTGTTCCCCGAATGAAGTACACCGATCTATACCCCGGGACGTTGCCAGCGTCAACTGAATTTCCCATTCAAATCGAATGGATGTACGGTAAAGTTTTACACGTCGACACTTGAAGAAGTTTATTTGGCGTCCGTGGCTTATTTAGCCGGGTGAATATATCACGGCTTGTCTCAATGGTAACACCGAATTGTCGTTTTGCCAACTCGGCTCGGCACTTGATATCCATGCTTTAGATACGTTAATGCATACACGTATCGTCGCTGCCTCTGGCATGGAGAAGGCCTCATTAGTATATCTAGAAAGCTTTCTTGTTCAACCACAAATACTTGCTTGCTCTTAGCATAAGGCAACTACACAAATACAAAAGCACTTTCACGATTATTCCGTTAGTCGTATTTCTGAATACAATAATTAAAATCTTTCTTTAAAATGTATACAGATGTAGAGAAAAGTCTAAGACCCTCATGTATCCCTTAATTAAAGAGTTTCGCTTATTTCGCCCAACCGGAACCTATTTGTTAGGCTGCTATTTAAAACATTCGCCCCGTCTGTTTACATAGATCAGATACGTTCAACAAAGGCTTTTGTAATTAAGAAAGATATTTTAAGTTGGCGGCAGCTTGACTTTATATACGCGAAATGAATTTACTGGATTAAGGGTGTTTCAAGTTTTGTTACGTCAAGCCGTTTATTATTTAGAGCTATTTACAAAGTCGAACCCTTTCGAGTAATAAATACAAACACTTTTTGGGTATAAACTTAATCATACTCCGAAAGTATATTGGCTAAGCATCATAATAGAAAATATACATCGTTTAATTTACAAGTGAGGGTAAATGGAGTAATCCCTAAGATCGGTGAAGCACGCAAAGCAATATTTCGAACTGCTCCCAATATAAATTCCAAAGTCCCAACCCCAATTTAGGACTGCATTATTTTCGCTTTCACAGACATCCGATACAATTAAAATCTTCTTTAATTAAGGGACGGATATGAATCATTTGCACGTGGCGCACCGAGTTTTCCACTTGTATACACGTCGGCTCGATCGCCAAACGCAATAAGTCTAACCGGCACCATATAAAAAGCGGTCGTATTAACAGGCATTACAGTTTCGTTTCGTTTTCTCGCGGATTGGAATTTAGGGCGTAGTTCAGAACTATGCTCCGGTATCTCTTTTCACTTTATCGCAGTGTCTACGTTATTTACTCGTACGTGAGGGATGCTCGCAATAAATAGGTGTGCACAAACATATTTGACATTTACAAATACCTCCCAAATTGGTTTCCAGGGTGCGACTGCCCGTTATTACAAGTTGTGCTAACTTATTGCCAGCGGGTGATCTTCCTACCGAAAGATTCATAAAGGATCGTGTAAATATGAAAATAATATCGCAAATAAATAATTTTCTTACGTCAGTTTAGCGATGAAGTAAAGAAAGAATTTTGTTCTGTTTTTAAATATTTTACCTGACTACAGCGCAGCCAAGAAACAATAATGATATTAATAATACGTATGCATGTATGAAAAATAATAGCTGAAACCTATTGCCCCGATTTTGAATAATTGTTCACACTGCTCATATTTAATAAGCGTAGATTCAGGAGTCATAGGTTATATTTATGTTAAAGAAATAAAAATGCTTGACTTATTATAATTTTTTTTTGCCGTAGATGACTTTTCTTTGTAATAAGGGGGTTATTTATTTATTTAGTGCTTTCATAGTTGTACATTTACTTCCGTTGACAGTAAAAATTTAATAATATACAAGTTGTAGTTTGTAAATAACATTTTTTTTCAGTGCGTAGTTAATAATATTTACACTAAACCGTTGCCTTTGTTTCTTTTGTCTGTTTCGAGGGCAATGATCATGCGGTGCTGTAAAATATAAAAACAATTTAAATTTAGAATCTATGTAAATATTTTCGATTTTCATTCGTATGACGTGGGCAGTCTGTATAAACGAATCCGCTTTTACGTCCGGTAATGTACGACTGATAGATAGTGTCTATAAAAAAATGGATCATTTTGACAACGAGGTGTGAGGGCCGGTCCAGCTCCGCCGGGAGTTGTAATTCAAGTGACAAATATCGAAGGCCACAATTCATATTTCTGCTATCTGTGCGCTTGGTAGCCATCTGTTCCGTGGGGACGCGCTATTGGTCCTCCATCACGCGGTCATGCTATCTATTTTTGTTGGAAATAAAACATTACTTTTTTACCATCGGCAAATGTTTCATAAGTATTTTGGGGACGCTGCGTGACACGCTATTTTGGGGAGAGAGGTATTCGTTGCGTTTTTAGGGTGATTTGGTTTAGTGTGGTGATAATCGTAAAGCACATTACGCACCAATGTTTAAAATATTTATGTTTAGGTATATATTTGGGCAGGACCAAATATATACCTAAACATAAATAAAGTTTTCTCAATACGCTATGGCTAAGTTTAATATGCGCGAAAAAAGTGGTTTAACAACGTGAACAGTAGCGGGTGCACAGAAAATTAAGTAAGTACATGTTATTATTGGGTCATAACTTCAAATCTGTTGAAAATAGTGTTGTTGATACAGAGTCGGTGCATTATCGAGATCGAAAATTTCACGTGCTCATATAATTTTAAGCTCGTAAAGCTCGAACAATAATTCACCGGGAGCATTTGCGGAAAATGCATTTTATTGTTAAAACGTGAATTTTATTTATCGTCGACAGCCCGCGGTGGGCTGCAGTGGGAGGGGTGGTGGTTGATTTGCAGTAGCGGCGCATCGAACCCACCCTTTGGCATGGATTATTTATATTAAAAGGTAATTTACCCGGTTCATTATTGGGAAATGCAACATTTACGTGCGTATTTTATGCATTAACACGAGAATTGAGTATATTTTTTAACTCTACCGGACTTTAAAGTATTAAAATTGAAAAAGGAACGGGCTATATCTTAACCTCATCAGGGATATTACAATAAAAATTCATCGCCCGCATTTAATTAACAGCCATTACAAGCAAAATGTAAACGCCAATAGGTAAGCCGTTACTAACCACATGATTTGCATCGTGTTTTATTTTGGAATACAACTAGTAAACATCAAATAGCTCATACAATGCTGCGCTTGTAATATTTCATCCAAAGCGCATTAAGGCGGCCTTTTCAAAGTGATAGGCATCAAGAGGCGTTACCGCTACTACCGAGACCGCCTCAGTACAAATGCAAGGCAGTTAATCATTTAGCTATTGCATTTATATTCCCGCAACCATGCATCTTATATTAATTATAATTCCTATATGAGCACTAAATTTTCAATTCGCACTTGATGATTTATATCTTTGACGGATATTTATTTGTTCTTCTTAATTGTTTCTATAGTTCCACAGTCTTCTAAATTTAAAATGCATGTGATAGTTTACGATTATTTTACAAAATAAACTCCATTAGATTACAGACAGACGTTACTCGCAGGTGACAGCGTATTAATAGCATCCACAAGTCAACAAAAGATAAACCATCACGCCCCATTAGTTTTAATCTATACAGCCGTTTCTATATATTTTCTTAAAGTTTTTTAGTGTGGATAGAGACGTCGAAAGTGGAAACGATACAGCGGCTCTTTTAAAAGCCATTTAGCTCCAATCCCCTAGATAGCGTCTACCGCAATCCGTGCGTCCGTACATTTTTTCGCCCTCCCGCCCCGCTGAAAAGCCAATTTGGAATGAATCACTGTAACAGTGGCGAGCATCTGTGCTAATTTACCTACGGGCGGACAGTCTAATGCGACCCGTTCGCTCGTAAATATCGAATCGCGACCGAGCGCCGAATATCGAAAGCCAGTATTAGTCGGATACAGCTAATACACACGGGGGCGCGTTAGATAAATTATCGCACGTTCATTCGGGGCCTGATGTTTAATCTGTGCACGCCGATACAATAATACTACGTCGATTTGAAACGGCATACGTAACGATCGATCCGTTAAACGGAACGTATTGTTGTGTCCTAACAGTGTTTAAAGAAAGCGAAATTCATAAAATACATCAGATTGGACTTCTTTTCTGCACTACAACAGTTTTCTGCTCTCGTGGACATTAAATGTCTTATAAAGTATTTTATATAAGTGTTATCTTTTAAAAAAATCTATATTGCTGGTGGATATAAAAGATAAAGGTGCGGACAAATCAAGAAACAAAAACGCTCTTTCTGATATATAATATAAGTCAGCCTTGTGAAACTGCAAGCTTTAACATATTGATTTTATAAGGCTTGTAAGGTGTGGAAGGTTTCGTCCAGTTTTTTTTTTGTATTATGTATAAGTATTTGTGATAAGGTAAATTAATAAATTATAAACGCCTACATGAACTAATGACTGCTGGATTTTATTTTAGTCATTCTGTTGACGTGTTCGGACATTGTATACACAACAAAATCGATGTTTCGCCGCCAACATTTCTATTTACGTATGCGTGCCTAACAATACCAACTACTTTGCAGTTCGTTTCCACATATATAATAGGTTGTGTTTATATGCTTGTCTACATATGATTGCTCTTCGAAAAAATAAGTATAAAACTAATATTAAAATGCCCGTTGTAACAATTAGTTGTTTAAAGATTTACTACATAGTAATTGTTAACCCTTTTATTTTTCACAGTATTATTGTGCTATATATCAAGACTTTGTTTAAAATGTACCATACAAAAAGTCCTCCGTCTCATATTGACGTACAGTTTGATACAAAATGGTGAAATAAAACTGTTTCCGTTTTGGGGATATTGATAGGATAAACTAACTGTAAAAAATAACTTTACGCACCTTATATGTCTCATTTGAAACTAAAATGTCTAACCAGTTTTTATTTTGTTGCAGGTATGAATATAAACGGGCAGAAACTCCTTTGTAGATGGTATCTAAATGTGAGTTTAAATGTGTCCTTTTTTATAAAAAGTCACGCTATTCCACGGCCGGAGCGTTATCAAGAAGCCTTTGATATGCAATAATGGTAGCAATGCATCAAACTAGCTATCTAAGTTAAACACAATTTGAAGTATGGCGGGCTCTTAAGGCACATCTACCCCCTAAAAAGCGTAGGTGGGGCATGGGGGAAGGGGCTCCCTTATCTCGGAACTGCAGGCTCTCCGCCCGTTTACCTTAAGATCTTTAATATTAAAATAATATACTACAGTTAAAGCCGTCTCAAATTTACTCGCCGACTATGCTTTATTGGCTCGAAGCTACTCTAAATGAACGGCCATTTTGATTTCGAAAGTTTTATTTACCCCGCCTCTTATTGGCTGTAAACGTCTACGAGTGCGTTTCGATCAGGCCAAACCGCATTTATTTATTACCGTAAATATATGCACGGTACGCAGTGCAGCCTTCATTTTAAACCTTTGTATCAGAATATCCGCGTGCCGGCATGCAACCTGCGTGCGCCACGGGGAATGAAGACGTTAAATAATTTAGCCGGATGGCGGTATGGTTTATGCACACGTGCATCATGGTTGGAATGCGTTAACTTGTACTTTTAATTAGCTGAAATCGCATAAAATTGTCGTAGGTGTTACTCGTCCGGATAAAAAATACACGAAATAGCGAATATGCGATCAGTTGTGATTCCGAACGAATCGGTTTCAGTTTTAAATAGATACATCGTTACACTTCCTTCAACTTTTCACTGCATTGGATAAGTTCGATGCTTCCTGTTCCATATAATTCGTATCACTACAATCGTGTGAAGTTTGATTTAATTTAAAAGTCAGTGAGGTTATGTTATTTCTTGACAAGTTTTGTTTTGGGCATCGCTTGCGTGGATTTCAATTTCATTTTAAGCCAAAAACTTCATACTCTGTTTTAAAAGCTATGTCAATGTCTACAATCATGGCGAAATATCGATTCCTTCGTACGAAAAGTAGGAACCAACAGAAAGAGCCGTACGTTGATAATATTTGCAAGGATCATGATATTTTGCGGACGAAGGAGGCTGCGTTGGCTTTCTTTGTGCGTCAAATGAGCCGTTATCTACATGTGGGAGCTCACAGTCCCGCGTAAAGTTTGTTCGCATAACAACACTATTACCGGTATTATTTTGTAGTCCGTAGGGTCGCCATAAACTAAGCAGGGCTTGCGGTGACGGCGTGTGGGCGCGTTGATCTACAATGGGCCCGCCATGTTGTTTCTAATGACTCAATGTTGTTATACATTGTTATCTTAACGCTTGATAAAAAGTTACTATCGATTTAAACATAAGACACGGCCAATTCAACAACTATCAACACTTAAATTATTTGAATTTAAACATTTTATCCGGACATAGTATTCGGTTGTGAAGTTTCGTTTAATTTACTGTATGTCTACAATAAAACGTATGTTTTATTATTTGCATAGTCGCCGTAGTACTTATTGCCATCGTATTAAATAGAAAAAGCAAAGAAAGGCGCTTATTTTTATATAAGAAAAACCTAAGCAAGAAGGCATATAATAAATCGCACACAAGGATCGTATATCTTTGTGAATATAGACTATACGCAAAAGGATCTCACATGCATCACAGAACCAAATTAGAAGCTATTTCATCGCCACGTCGCATATTACGAAAATTAATATTTACGAGCCGCGCTATGAAGTGACTTAACCGCAACGTTTGCCCTAAGTAGGTAGGTACGTCCCCAGCGTATATGACAAATAGCTCGCCAAGATATAGGGGAATCTTGCTTAATTTAACTAATGGAGTAATATTCTGATTTAAGTTGTTTATCATGCCGTAGTGAGCTAGTCATTAATAGCCATAGATATCAAGATCATACTTTTTTAATTTGCTTACATAGTTCCGAATATCTTCTATACTTCCGAATTGAACGTATTTATCAAAGAGGTTTTTAAATATTAATTCGTTTATAAATTATTAATATTTCATAGACTTTTTATTAAATTACTTCGTAAATAGGCTCTACCTAACGGTGAATTGTATTTTGATTAAAATGTGTGACCATTTTATTATTAACAGAAATTATATTTTTAAATAAAAAAATATTATTAAGGTTAAAAACCCATGGAAGAATAAAGATATAAATTTGTAATATAGTCCAACAGCATTACTCACATCATTACATTAAAAAATTGAACAAAGCTTTCAGATTAAGACAAAGAATGTAAGATGTTCTGTACAAAAGAAATACTGTTATAGATTTTATAGTTATTTTGAACACTGTTGCTCTTAAATATTGCACTTAAGTCTGATACCACTGACTAACAGAATACACTTGTTGCTAATTAAACTCAAGTGGCCACCAATGCTTTTATTTGCAAATGACGTCTGCATTCTCGATTACTGTTGCATCAAAGGCTTTATTCTCTGTTCTATTTTAATTGATACTTAATCATAAACTTTATTCTTTGGGTAACAAGTTTAATTTAGGCAAGGCGTTAAGTAAACACTTCTTTTTACCAATTAAAAAAATGGTTATGTATACCATTCCTACGTAAGTGACATTACTAAGAGTTGTTTCAAAAGATTTTTATCTATAACTGCTTTTAAAACGTGTTACGTTTTATGTTTCACCGTGTTTTGTAATTGTTAAAAAAAAACTTTTTTTTTACAAATAGAACCTCCATGTTCATTTACGTACTATTCCATCGATTGAAGATGATTTTATAATTTTATTAAATTGTCATTAAATTTATGTAGAATACACTTTTTTCGCTCAAAAGATGCATACATTGCTGCAAAACATTCTTCTACTGTTTTTGCTGCTGGCATAGTCATTACATTCATAGTAGGATCGATGGTTGTATACAAGTTTGATGAGTTTGTTTATTTTAATGGCATTATACAGCGATAAACAAGAGTTCGTATTGTACGCATCGGACGTTACGCTCGCGGGCGTCGGGCAGAGGGTGGCGCCACCCCCTACAAAATTATGTACGACGATCTGGGACTAATATATCACGGGGAGGACGTGCCAGACTAAGGAGACTGGGTATTATGGGGTGGGCCGGTGGAATACTTAAGAACCCCGGTGTCACCCCATTAAAACACACATCCCGCATTTTTCGTCAGACATTTTAATTTCGCGACATTGCCCCGCACGGGAGTGGAGTTGGTGTCTTAAAAGAAAATGAAAATAATTCTACAATATTACCTAAGTTCCTGCGGCTTTTAAGGTTATTTTTTTTAAACAAACAATTACACGAAAATAAGTGTTAATGATGGCTAAAGTGGCGGATTTATTCTCGCTTTAAAGTTAACTGTAGCCGTTGAAAACAAGAACTACGGCTAACGTATTTGGACGAGCGAACTACGGCTAACGAATATGCAGCTAGAAGTAAAGCTATTTATTTAATTTTTTTTTAAAATTTTAAATTTATTGGATATAACCTAATCTTTGAAAATATTGTACATTGTTTTTAGATTATATCAAATATTTCAGAACAATCTATTTGAATCGCAAACATGTTTCCGGGGTGGCATCATTACTAATCGAATTCATCTGCCTATTTTCCGGAACGCTCCGGCACAGTCCTCGTTGCTATGCGTAAACATATCAACGCGAATATGATATCACGATGCGTCGCAACTAAAACTGTTGCAACCGGCCCGACATTACTACGAAACGAGGCGTGAAACACGCTGCCCGCGCGACGCATCCGGAATCATAATTCCAAAATAACCTCCAACGGAGCCCCGTGGCTCCCCTCCTCCCGCCCTTTTTTCGGAATAAAGCGGAATCCCCGTCCCACCGTTAATTCCCAAGATAGACATAATTTGGAATTGGATCCATCTATCCCGTGTTGCCGGCGAACGAAAATAAGTTAGCGCGCCGCACCGTCGGTCGGATTTATGTACGCGCAACTAAGTTTCGCTTTGTTAGGTTCCGTTAGTTTTTACAACGCGACCGCATCTTAATACGTTGGGTGGGCAAAAACAACGTAAACAAATTTGTACGGTAGGCGTACTTATGAATGAAGCGGCGGGTCGCCGCCAAAGAGGCCTAAGCTCTCTAAACATCAAACGATGCACTTTACGAGCGATCCTTACGTTTACAGGTCATAAAACGACTCGTAAACATCGCCTCGTCCATTCACAAAACACTCCACTTTATATTTACTTACCGTTTTAAATGCAAATACGGTTATATCATGCATGCTTATGCGACTTGTTGGATTGTGGTGTTATTTCGAGATGACTTTGAACCTTATGCTGTTATATTTGCTTCGGAGGTGGTTCAGAAACATTTGTAATTTTTGAAAATGCGCAATGGGGATGGCGTCCGAGAAAGGAAAAAAATTGCGTGCTTTTTATTTCACCTTTGACACTTTAATCCAATTTGTTTCCTTGTACCATGTCCTTAGGGATAGGGAATATTCTCTTTTGTAATTATAATTTTGGCTTCGATATTCTTCCTTTAAAATAAATGGTCCCTTGACACGAAAGTGTTTGTGTAAAGTTATTTATAACAAAGCGTGCTATAAAACGCTTTGTAATATTTGTATCTTTGATATAAATAAGAATTTATACGGTGGAATACCAAAATGCAATAAAGTGTACGCAAAACGATGTTATATTAATTAAATTCCTAAGCCAGTCTGAGTAGTCAACAGCCACGGTGTTGGACGTAGCAAGTCTTTTTATAGCCGGCTAAGAAGATTGGTTCATTAATCTTAAAGATAAATGCAAGGACAGTATTAGGCCCATCTTATCAGTTGCGGAACAAATGGTTTTATATTTACCTACTTCTTTATCTTGGCTTTTGTATTACTCAGCCGCAATATTTGGTCAACAGAAGCAATTAATTTCAATAACACTTTGGTAAACATAACAAATGATAAATTTTATTCACATTTAAAAAAATGTTTACGTATTGATTGGTACATTTAACGTTTTAAATTCATTGCATTAATTGAAAATCGTTTGAGTCAAATATTCAAATCATTACTTTAACTGTCCAATTAGAAGTAAGAAATCTCTCTGTTATGTAAGTAGTGTCTATGGATATACATACATTTATTTACAGTAAGTAAAACAATTTTATCATCGAGAGACATAAGATAAATTACTTCTTAAACTATACTAAATCGAGTCTTTTTATCAAAATTACTTCTTGCTCTTAATACACGTGTGAGAGAACAATAAACCAATAGTACACATGAAGATCAAACATTATAATTGAAGAGTATAACAGAATATAACATAATAGTAAAAAAAATAGAATTGATTAAACTAGTTTAGAGGGCCGCGACAGCTTTCATTGACGCTTCACATTCTCTCTCTCTATGATTTAACAAAGGCATTGCACGGGATAAGAAAATAAATAAAAAAACAAAACAAAATTCGTTACTTCGACGCGGGAATTGCCGATCAATTGGACCTTCCGGACACCGCGATTCCGATATCGCGTTCGATCATTTCGGTTGTTCGTTCGAAATTTATTCCGACGAGGACATACGAATGAGTGGTGGCCTAGTGAGGCGATAAATCCTGTCGATGTCTCGGCGTGTCGCGAGTCGGGTTAAAAGCTCGATAACCGAGACGGGCGCACACCTACCCGCGCCAACAATAACCTTCTCGCTTTGTTTTATTTCCAGCGGTCAGCTCCGACCCGACCAGATATCCGCCAAGTATTTTATGCATAAAAATATCGATATATAATTGCTTCATTACGTCCCCGTGTTGGAGGGTAAAATATGTGGGAGTCACACACAGGTGGTTCCTTTCTCAGGTATACGGACAGCCATATAGATACATTCGTTTCATCAATTCAGAATTTTATCACGCTCATTTGGACTTGATTTAAAGCGTATAGATACAGACAGGCATTTGAATATCTGAATTTTTTTAGATGTTCGCTTTGAGTATTTAGAATATATATTCTCGCAGTCGACGATGTTTTAAATCCTTTCTCCTGCCCTTATCCCACTAGGTGGGGTCGGCACAACACGTATTTTTCTTCCATACTCCTCTATCGGCCGTCATCTCCTCAGTCACATCTTTCACACTCATATCTTTATTCACGCAATCCACCCACACTTTCTTCGGTCTTCCTCTACCTCTCACTCCATCCACATTCATGTCCAAAACTTTCCTAACTACTTATATGCCCTTCCTCCCTTCTCATGACATGCCCATACCATGCTAGTCTGGTATTCCTTAACTTTTCCGTCACTGGTGCTACTCTCAAAGTAATATATTAATAAAACAAAAAAGAGAAACGTGAAAGTCCTCAAAATCTAGATGTAAAAAGCAAAAGGGCGCTCACTGTAGTCTTTCCGGCATATCGTAGTAAACGTCTTCCATCATCTCCCTCCAGTGGGGTCTCTTCTTTTTCTCCGCCTCTTGCATAGTCCTCACGACGGTTTCCCGCGCTTCTTTGACAGTTTGCTTATCAGCCTCCGCGTCCCAAAAGCCTTCAAATGTAAAAGTTGTCAATTATGCATTTTAATATATTGCTATGCGCTTGTCTACACATGTATTTTTATAAAACGCATCCAATGATTAAAAAATTGATACAATCACAATTGCATCACGTGGTTGTTTTGAAGTGGCAATAATTTTCCATATTTAGAATGAATTTATATGTTTTTAAAAGTATTTATATCACCCGTCCACATTTGTGCCAGATTCAAGGCAGCAGCTTATAAATGGACGTGCAGCTGATTTCCTAATGTGTGAACATTGGGTTAAGTTGACTCACTGAAGGTATATTTTAAGTATGTAGTAGGCTGACAAACGAGCCAGCGGTTCACCTGATGGTAAGCGATTACCGCCGCCCATGGACATTTGCAACA